>NW_026464434.1:0-37398 GCF_026875155.1 Cherax quadricarinatus
TACTACCAGCCCATGTACAAGGTATACCATTTATATGTACAAGGTATACCAGTCCATGTACAAGGTATAACCAGTATATGTACAAGGTATACCAGTATATGTACAAGGTATACCAGTCCATGTACAAGGTATACCAGTACATGTACAAGGTATACCAGTACATGTACAAGATATACCAGTACATGTACAAGGTATACCAGTGCATGTACAAGGTATACCAGTACATGTACAAGGTATACCAGTTCATGTACAAGGTATACCAGTACATGTACAAGATATACCAGTACATGTACAAGGTATACCAGTACATGTACAAGGTATACCAGTACATGTACAAGGTATACCAGTACATGTACAAGGTATACCAGTACATGTACAAGATATACCAGTACATGTACAAGGTATTACCAGTACATGTACAAGGTATACCAGTACATGTACAAGGTATACCAGTACATGTACAAGATATACCAGTACATGTACAAGGTATACCAGTTCATGTACAAGGTATACCAGTACATGTACAAGGTATACCAGTACATGTACAAGGTATACCAGTATATGTACAAGGTATACCAGTCCATGTACAAGGTATACCAGTACATGTACAAGGTATACCAGTACATGTACAAGGTATACCAGTACATGTACAAGGTATACCAGTACATGTACAAGATATACCAGTCCATGTACAAGGTATACCAGTACATGTACAAGGTATACCAGTACATGTACAAGGTATACCAGTACATGTACAAGGTATACCAGTACATGTACAAGGTATTACCTTTAGAGAGTTCCTTTACCTTTACCTTTAGAGAGTTCCGGAGGTCAACGCCCCCGCGGCCCGGTCTGTGACCAGGCCTCCTGGTGGATCAGAGCCTGATCAACCAGGCTGTTGCTGCTGGCTGCACGCAAACCAACATACGAGCCACAGCCCGGCTGATCAGGAACTGACTTTAGGTGCTTGTCCAGTGCCAGCTTGAAGACTGCCAGGGGTCTGTTGGTAATCCCCCTTATGTGTGCTGGGAGGCAGTTGAACAGTCTCGGGCCCCTGACACTTATTGTATGGTCTCTTAACGTGCTAGTGACACCCCTGCTTTTCATTGGGGGATGGTGCATCGTCTGCCAAGTCTTTTGCTTTCGTAGTGAGTGATTTTCGTGTGCAAGTTCGGTACTAGTCCCTCTAGGATTTTCCAGGTGTATACAATCATGTATCTCTCCCTCCTGCGTTCCAGGGAATACAGGTTTAGGAACCTCAAGCGCTCCCAATAATTGAGGTGTTTTATCTCCGTTATGCACGCCGTGAAAGTTCTCTGTACATTTTCTAGGTCGGCAATTTCACCTGCCTTGAAAGTTGCTGTTAGTGTGCAGCAATATTCCAGCCTAGATAGAACAAGTGACCTGAAGAGTGTCATCATGGGCTTGGCCTCCCTAGTTTTGAAGGTTCTCATTATCCATCCTGTCATTTTTCTAGCAGATGCGATTGATACAATGTTATGGTCCTTGAAGGTGAGATCCTCCGACATGATCACTCCAGGTCTTTGACGTTGGTGTTTCGCTCTATTTTGTGGCTAGAATTTGTTTTGTACTCTGATGAAGATTTAATTTCCTCATGTTTACCATTTCTGGGTAATTGAAATTTCTCATCGTTGAACTTCATATTGTTTTCTGCAGCCCACTGAAAGATTTGGTTGATGTCCGCCTGGAGCTTTGCAGTGTCTGCAATGGAAGACACTGTCATGCAGATTCGGGTGTCATCTGCAAAGGAAGACACGGTGCTGTGGCTGACATCCTTGTCTATGTCGGATATGAGGATGAGGAACAAGATGGGAGCGAGTACTGTGCCTTGTGGAACAGAGCTTTTCACCGTAGCTGCCTCGGACTTTACTCTGTTGACGACTACTCTCTGTGTTCTGTTAGTGAGGAAATTATAGATCCATCGACCGACTTTTCCTGTTATTCCTTTAGCACTCCTTTTGTGCGCTATTACGACATGGTCACACTTGTCGAAGGCTTTTGCAAAGTCTGTATATATTACATCTGCTTTCCTTTTGTCTTCTAGTGCATTTAGGACCTTGTCGTAGTGATCCAATAGAGACAGACAGGAGCGACCTGTTCTAAACCCATGTTGCCCTGGGTTGTGTAACTGATGGGTATCTAGATGGGTGGTGATCTTGCTTCTTAGGACCCTTTCAAAGATTTTTCTGATATGGGATGTTAGTGCTATTGGTCTGTAGTTCTTTGCTGTTGCTTTACTGTCCCCTTTGTGGAGTGGGGCTATGTCTGTTGTTTTTAGTAACTGTGGGACGACCCCCGTGTCCATGCTCCCTCTCCATAGGATGAAAAAGGCTCGTGATAGGGGCTTCTTGCAGTTCTTGATGAACACAGAGTTCCATGAGTCTGGCCCTGGGGCAGAGTGCATGGGCATGTCATTTATCGCCTGTTCGAAGTCATTTGGCGTCAGGATAACATCGGATAGGCTTGTGTTAATCAAATTTTGTGGCTCTCTCATAAAAAATTCATTTTGATCTTCGACTCTCAGTCTGGTTAGCGGCTTGCTAAAAACTGAGTCATATTGGGACTTGAGTAGCTCACTCATTTCCTTGCTGTCATCTGTGTAGGATCCATCTTGTTTAAGTAGGGGCCCATTACTGGACGTTGTTCTCGATTTTGATTTGGCATAGGAGAAGAAATACTTTGGGTTTCTTTCGATTTCATTTATGGCTTTTAGTTCTTCCCGCGATTCCTGACTCCTAAAGGATTCTTTTAGCTTAAGTTCGATGCTTGCTATTTCTCTGACCAGTGTCTCCTTACGCATTTCAGATATATTGACCTCTTTTAGCCGCTCTGTTATTCTTTTCCGTCGCCTGTAAAGGGAGCGCCTGTCTCTTTCTATTTTACATCTACTCCTCCTTTTTCTTAGAGGAATAAGCCTTGTGCAAACATCGAGTGCCACCGAGTTAATCTGTTCTAGGCATAAGTTGGGGTCTGTGTTGCTTAGTATATCTTCCCAGCTTATATCGGTTAGGACTTGGTTTACTTGGTCCCACTTTATGTTTTTGTTATTGAGATTGAATTTGGTGAATACTCCCTCGTGACTAATCTCACAGTATTTAGATAAAGGTTGGGAAGTTTTCACTGCATTTATGGATTTAGAAAAGGCATATGACAGAGAGGATAGGGGAGCAATGTGGCAGATGTTGCAAGTGTATGGAATAGGTAGTAAGTTACTAAATGTTGTAAAGATTTTTGATGAGGATAGTGAGGCTCAGGTTAGGGTGTGTAGGAGAGAGATTACTTCCCAGTAGAAGTAGGTCTTAGACAGGGATGTGTAATGTCACCATGGTTGTTTAACATATTTAGAGATAGAGTTGTAATAGAAGTAAATGTTAGGGTGTTGGGGAGAGGGGTGGGATTAAATTATGGGGAAAAATACAAAATGGGAGATACACAAATAACCAGCACATAGAAGAGAGGAGCTTACGACGACGTTTCGGTCCGACTTGGGCCAGTCTGACTTGGGAGTTGACAGTTACATTTTGATGATGATACTGTGCTTTTGGGGGATTCTAAAGTTGCAAAAGTTAGTGGACGAGTTTGGGAGGGTGTGTAAAGGTAGAAAGTTAATATAGATAAGAGTAAGGTGATGAGGGTATCAAACGATTTAGATGAAGAAAAATTGGATATCACATCGGAGGGAGGGAATAGTATGGAAGTGAATGTTTACAGATAGTATTTGGGAGTTGACTTGTCAGTGGATGGGTTTATGAAGGATGAGGTAAGCCATAGAATTGAAGAAGGAAAAAAGGCGAGTGGTGCATTGAGGTATCTGTGGAGACAAAAAACATTATTCATGGAGGCAAAGAAGGGAATGTATGAGTGTATAGTGGTACCAACACTCTTATATGGGCATAAAGCATGGGTTGTAAATGCTGCAGCGAGGAGGCAGCTGGAGGCAGTGGAGATGTCATAACTAAGGGCAAAGTGTGGTGTAAATATTATGCAGAGAATTCATAGTGTGGAAATTAGGAGGAGGTGTGGAGTTACTAAAAGTATTAGTCAGAGGGCCGAAGAGGGGCTGTTGAGGTGGTTTGGTCGTTTAGAGAGAATGGAACTAAGTAGAATGACTTGAAGAGCATATAAATCTGTTGGGGAAGGAAGGCGGGGTAGGGGTCGTCCCCAAAAAGGTTGGAGGGACTTCCAACAAGCATGCGTGAGCGTGTTAGATAGGAGTGAATGGAGACAAATGGTTTTTGGGACCTGGCGGGCTGATGGAGTGTGAGCAGGGATTGTGAAGGGATTCAGGGAAACCGGTTAGCTGGACTCAAGAGTCCTGGAAATGGGATGTACAATGCCTGCATTTTAAAGGAGGAGTTTAGGATATTGGCAGTTTGGAGGGATGTCTAAATTGTCGTATCTGAGTGCCTCTGCAAAGAGAGTGATTACGTGTGAGTGATGGTGAAAGTGTTGAATGATGATGAAAGCTTTTTCTTTCTCTTGGGGGTTGGTCTTTCTTTTTGGGTCACCCTGCCTCAGTAGGAAACAGCCAATGTGTTAAAAAAAAATTGTAATTACATTTGTAAGTCCAAAGAAATAAGAGATTTGGGTGATGAACATGCATTTAAATTAAACTGAAAACCAGCCATATTGTTTTCTAAATTGTGATTAATATTTCTTGAGGCTCTCTTATGGGTGTTATTTTAAAGGAATATTTAAAGAAATGCAGTCAATTTTCTCTTTTGCTCAGTTAACAATATTTCACAACTTATCAACCACAGTGTATTTACAGAAATAAGCACTGCGAGCCCAGCAAATAAGATAATGCCATATTGTAAGTGGGTAATTTTTTTTTTTTTTTTTTTTTTTTTTTTTTTTTTTTTTTTTTTAAGTTTTGCCATTCTTTCACATTTTCTCACTTTCAAATCTGGCAGTTTATTTTGAAATTTTGTTATCCAACTGATTTTGTCTGGTGAATTAATGCGGTATATGAATGTGGCAGATGTTGCAAGTGTATGGTATACCAGTACATGTACAAGGTATACCAGTACATGTACAAGGTATACCAGTACATGTACAAGGTATACCAGTACATGTACAAGGTACCTACAGAGTACCACAGTCAAACATTTACCACTTTAGTGAAAAACAAGGAAACATGATTACTGATGCACACATGAATAAAGACCACCTACTACTAACAGGTGATTTCAACATAAACATACTACACGACCAGGACCCACAAGTAACCGAATTTCACAAACATAATGAGTAACTGCCTGTTGCTACCAGCTATATCTAAACCTACAAGAATCACTGAGACAATCATCGCTTTAATAGACCACATCTGGACAAACACCATATCCCCTTTAAAATCAGTCATGATCACAGACAACACTACAGACCACTACCCGACCTTTCTCATAACTAATCTGGGCAAACTACCACAAGACATTACTAAAGTAACCTTCAGACTACATAACGAGACAGCAGTTAACAACTTTATAGCAGCTATGAATAACATCAATTGGCAAAATGAGCTTGAAACATATACAGATATGAATGAATATATAAATAATTTTCTAAAAAAAAGCTCAATGCTTCTATAACAAACATTGTCCCAGAGAAACAACAATCAAGCAAAGAGACTGATAACCCCTGGCTAACAAAAACATTCTCAAATCCTTTAAACACAAAGAAAAATATAAAAAAAACAGATAGAAGGGGGTCAAAAAACTAGAGAACGTCGAAAATTTTACTGTCGCATTACCAGCCTGAAAAGGTCAAAAAAATTGTATTTGAAAACAGATTACTTTCCGGGATTTTCCCTTGGAGAGAGTCCGGGGATCAACGCCCCCCGCGGCCGGTCTGTGAAGGCCTCCTGGGGATCAGAGCTGATAAACCAGGTTTTGCTGCTGGCTGCACGAAAAACGAACATAGGGCCCAAACCCGGCTGTCGGAACGCTTTAGGTGCTTGCCATGCCAGCTAAAAACTGCCAGGGGTTGGGGAATCCCCCTTATGGTCTGGGAGGCATTTTTGAACGTCTCGGCCCCGACACTTTTGTTGGTCTTTTAAACGGCTAGTGACACCCCTGTTTTTCTTTGGGGGGGATGATGCATGCTGCCGAGTCTTTGCTTCGTTGAGTGATTTTGTGTGCAAGTTGGTCTAGTCCTTAGGATTTTCCGGGTGTATATAATCATGTATCTCTCCCCCTGCATTCCAGGGAAACGGGTTAGGAACCTCAAGCGCCCCCAGAAATTGGGGTTTTTTTATCCCCGTATGCGCGCCTGAAAGTTCTCTGTACATTTTCTAGGTCGGAAATTTCACTCCCTTAAAAGGGCTGTTGTGTGCGCAATATTCCAGCCTAGAAAAACAAGTGACCGAAGAGTGTCACATGGGCTTGGCCTCCCTAGTTTTAAAGGTTCTCTTTTATCTCCTTCTTTTTTTCTAGCAAAATCGATTGATACAAGTTATGGTCCTTTTAAAGGGGGGAGATCCCGACTAACCCACTCCAGGTCTTTGACGTTGGGTTTCGTCATTTTGTGGCAGAATTTGTTTTGTACTTGTGAAAATTTAATTTCCTCATGTTTACCATATCTGAGTAATTGAAATTTCTCATCGTTGAACTTCATTTGTTTTCTGCACCCCCGAAAAATTTGGTTGATGCCCCCTGGAGCTGCAGTGTCTGCAAGGAAGCACTGTCATGCGATTCGGGTGTATCTGCAAAGGGAAGACACGATGTGTGGTGACATCCTTGTCATGTCGGATATGAGGATGAGGGAAAAAGATGGGAGCGAGTATGTGCATTGTGGAACGAGTTTTCACCGTACTGCCCCGGACTTTACTCTGTTACGACTACCTCTGTGTTTGTTGTGGGGGGAAATATGATCCCGACCGATTTTCCCGTTATTTTCCCTTTTGCACGATTTTGTGCGCTATTTCGCCAGGTCACACTTGTCAAGGGTTTTTTCAAAGTCTGATTTATTACACGCATTCTTTTTTTTTCTAGTGCATTTAGGACCTTTTGTAGTGATCCTGTTGAACGAAAGGACGACTGTTTTAAACCCATGTTGCCCTGGGTTGTGTAACGATGGGTTTCTGTGGGGGGTGATTTGTTTTTTAGGACCCTTTCAAAAATTTTTATGAAAATGGGACGTTAGTGCTATTGGTCTGTATTTTCTTTGCTGTTGCTTTACTGCCCCCTTTGTGGAGTGGGGCTATGTCTGTTGTTTTTAGTAACTGTGGGACGACCCCCGTGTCCATGCTCCCTCTCCATAGGATGGAAAGGCTCGTGATAGGGCTTCTTGCAGTTCTTGATGAACACAGAGTTCCATGGTCTGGCCCGGGGGCCCAGAGTGCATGGGCATGTCATTTATCCCCTGTTCGAAGTCATTTGGCGTCAGTAACATCGGATAGGCTTGTGTTAATCAAATTTTGTGGTCTCTCATAAAAATTCATTTTGATCTTCGACTCACAGTTGGTTAGCGCTTGCAAAAAAACTGAGTCATATTGGGACTTGAGTAGCTCACTCATTTCCTTGCTGTCATCTGTGTAGGCCCCATCTTGTTTAAGTAGGGGCCAATACTGGACGTTGTTCTCGATTTTGATTTTGGCATAGGAGAATAAATTTCTTTGGGTTTTTTCGATTTCATTTTATGGCTTTTAGTTCTTCCGCGATTCCTGACTCCTAAAGGATTCTTTTAGCTTAAGTTCGATGCTTGCTATTTCTCTGACCAGTGTCTCCCTACGCATTTTTAGATATATTGACCTCTTTTAACCGCTCTGTTATTCTTTTCCTTCGCCTGTAAAGGGAGCGCCTGTTCTTTCTATTTTACTCTACTCCTCCTTTTTCTTAGAGGAATAAGCCTTGTGCATACATCGAGTGCCACCGAGTTAATCTGTTCTAGGCATGTTGGTATTACCTTGTACATGTCTGGTTATTGCCTTGTAAATGTACTGGTATACCTTATACATGTACTGGTATACCTTGTACATGTACTTGGTATACCTTGTACATGTACTGGTATACCTTGGTACATGTACTGGCTATACCTTGTACATGTACTGGTATACCTTTGTACTGTACTGGTATACCTTGTACATGTACTGTATACCTTGTACATGTACTGGTTATTACTTGTAATGTACTGGTTATCCTTGTACATAGTATGGTTATACCTTGTAATGTATGGTTACCTTGTACATGTCTGGTATACTTGTACTGTACTGGTTTACCTTTGTACATGTACTGGTTTATACCTTGTTACATGTACTGGTATTACTTGTTACATGTAATACAATTGTGACTGGACAGAGATAAGTTGCACGGACCCGTAAAAACGATGCCTGGGAAAAGTTCAAAAACATGTCTCTACCATCCTTGATAATATTGCACCAGTTAAAGAGGTTGGATTAAACGAAAGAAACTGAACCCTGGATGAATACTGAGAGATTAGTATTATGAATTCAGAGACCCAGCTGCATCTAAAAAAGATTTTTAAAGCAAACAGGGACAGGATATTGCAGCACTAAATGAATTCAAAGGGTGAGGAACAGAGTAAGAGACTAATAAAAGGAGCAAAGGCAAATCACTATTGCTCAAAAATTGAAGAGTATAAGCATAACCCCAGAAAGCTCTCGACAACAACCTACTAAACAGTTGGGGTTATAGCATAAGCCAGTAGATAGGTCTTGACTGGGTCCGAACCCTTTGGACTGGTTTCAAAATGGTTTCGATTGGATCAAATAAAGCAGGGACTGTTAACGGATGGGTTGTAGGCGCCCTTTATAAACAAAACTTAAATATAAAACAGGAACGTACACGGTAGCTGTCGAATATACAAAAACAAGTTAGAAAGTAATACAAATAGCTAGAGCTTTCATTTAAGGAGGTTATAATAGAATATTCAAGAGGTTGCTAGTAGAATTGCAGTAATCAACTCATTCAAATACATTATGAAGCTGTGTGTAGTCTGTGGTCAGTCAAACCAAACGGGCTTACACCATGGGTAAATTGTATTTTTGTGGGAAATTGGTTTGTCCAGATATCAAGAACTAGCTACAAAGCAGTGTTTTTAAAAAGGGAAGTGTTTTTTGGGGTATGCCCAAAATGAGATAAATCTGTGGGACTAAAATCACAAGGGGTATTAAAAAGTGGACAACATCAAAGCTGCTTTCATAGAAAACCTGGAAGCTTTCTTACTACAGATGGGAACATAAAAAGTCTGGGCTGAATGGTACTGCCTTGATTACTGGCCATGTAGTCAGAACAATGTAAGGCTGGAGATGAAGTCCTGGTAGTCAGTAAATGTGGGGCTGATAGTGCTGTCCTGGGAGAGAGTAAGGAATGAAGTGGAGGGCTGTCCTGTGAGACAGTAATAGTGGAAGCGGAGGTTTGCTGTCTGTGGGAGGCAGTATTGGTGAAGCTGTGAGATGCTGTCCTCGGGAGACAGTACATGGTGAAGCTGGGAGATTTTGTCAGGTAGTCGGGAATTGAATTATACGAAGGAAGGATACATATAAATGACCTCATAGGGGACAGGAGCATAGTAGGGAAACAAGTGTAGTCAAAGATAAGATAAAACCAATATTGCCAAACTAGAAATACCGCATTAAATAGCAAAACAAGAGGACTCCACTAGCCAATAGTGAGGATATAGTACTAAAAACAACTGGTGGGAGCTCCAGTGTTGGATGCTTAGGGAGGATAGAAGTAAGGAAGGGAAACATGCAACATCAGGGAATACAGTCACTGAACCCAAGGCGAACGGAAACCAAGCATAGTGAACATTTCTTTGTCACTCTTGGTATCTGCTGGCATGGGAAATCTGGAAAAGCAAAAAAAAAAAAAGAAAACAGATGGGACGTGCAACCTATGACCACCTAGAAAATGCCATGCCCATATGACAACAGGGAAATGCAAACTCCCTTCCTGTAAGCTTTTTCACCCTGAACTGCTGTCCTCTTCAGTACAGGAAAGGACTGGCTATAACCTTAAATTGCCCAGACATACAAATCTAAAGTGGACAAAAAGATACAAAACATCCAGGCATGGGAAAACCTGGGTAGCCAGGGCCACAGCCACTCTAGAGGGAGAGGTTTTTAGTGCCAGGAAGGAAAAAAAACTGGCAGGAAATGGCAGAAATCGTACACCAAATCCAGTCATTCTGGAGTGGAACCACAGTCGATGGCCTCACTCCAAACACAGATCAGATACTAATGCCGGAAAAAAAAATCCCCCCCCGAGTACCAACAATTCCACCAGTCGATAACATTCTTCTTTGCTAAATATACAGGGTCTAAAGCCAGCAACAAACAAACCAAAATACCTTTCATCCGTGGATGCTTGCCGAGGCACCAAAAGGCAAAGTTTTTCGCGGCTTTCACTGTACCCACATAAAGGATCACTTGGACAAGGAAATATGGAGACCAGGTTAAACTATACAGATGTGTGACAGAAGTGAACAGGCAAAAGGGGGGGGGTTGGCCCTTACATTGCAGAGTCACTTGTTTGGCACAGAACTGCTTATGCCTCAAATGAAGTAGTGGAAGTTTTTTTTTAGCAGTAAAGGTCGAGAACCAAAACCTAGTCATTGTGGTAGTTCTACATGCCTCCGGATGCAACATCCAGCAATTCCATGGAACTGCTGTTAAAAATTTGCCACTGTCTGGAAAATCTTCCAGCTCTGCACCCCAGCATCTTGCTCCTGGGGAATTTCAACTTAAGGCACCTAAAATGGAGGATATAGAAAATAATATTGTTGCATAATAACACCAGGAGGCAGCTCTGATTGCAAACTCACACTCAACGAGCTTTTAAATCTCTGCACAAAATTCAATTTAAAACCAGCAAAATAATAGAGCCTACAAGACTGGAGTATAACTTGACCTCATCTTCACTAACAATGATGATCTGATAGAAATGTCACCATATCAAAACAATATATTCAGATCACAAACATAATTGAGGTTCAGACATGTATGCATGGAGCCCAGACGACAAAATGAGATTGTCATGAGGGGGAGCATTCACCAAATTCAACTTCAATAACAAAAACATAAAGTGGGACCAAGGTAAACCCAAGTCTCCTAACCGATTTAAGCTGGGAAGATATACTAGGCCAACACAGACCCAAACTTTGCCTAGAACAGATTAACTCGTGGCCATCTATGTATGCACAAGGCTGATTCCTCTAAGAAAAAGGAAGGGAGTAGATTGTTTAAAATAGAAAGAGAAGGCGCTCCCTTTACAGGCGTCGGAAAAAAAGAATAACAGGCGGCTAAAAGATGGTCAATATATCTGAAATGCGCGGGAGGACACTGGTCAGAGAAATAGCAAGAATCGAACTTAAGCTTAAAAGAATCCTTAGGAGTCAGGCAATCGCGGGAAGAACTAAAACAGGCCTTAAATGAAATCGAAAGAAACCCAAAAGTATTTCTTCTCCTATGCAAATCAAAATCGGAACAACGTCATCATTGGGCCCCTACTCTTAACAAGAATGGGGTCCTACACAGATGACAGCAAGGAAATGAGTGAGCTACTCAAGTCCCAATATGACTCAGTTTCTTAGCAAGCCGCATAACCAGACTGAGCGTCGAAGACCAAAATGAAATTTTTTATGAGAGAGCACAAAATTTGACTAACACAAGCCTATACGATGTTTCCTGACGCCAAATGACTCGAAAACAGGCGATAAATGACATGCCCATGCACTCTGCCCCAGGGCCAGACTCATGGAAACTCTGTGTTCATCAAGAACTGCAAGAAGCCCTATCACGAGCCTTTTCCATCCTATGGAGAGGGAGCGTTAATGGACACGGGGGTCGTCCCTCAGTTACTAAAAAAACAACGACATAGCCCCACTCCACAAAAGGGGGCAGTAAAGCAACAGCAATGAACTACGACCAATTAGGCACTAACATCCATATCATAAAAATCTTTGAAAGGGTCCTAAGAAGCAAGATACCACCATCTAGAAAACCCTTCAGTTACACACCAGGGGCAACATGGGTTTAGAACAGGTCGTCCTGTCTAGTCTCAACTACTGGATCACTACGACAAGGTCCTAAATTGCACTAGAAGACAAAAGAATGCAGATGTAATTTATACAGACTTGCAAAAGCCTTCGAAAGTGTGACCCATGGAGTAACTAGGCACAAAATGCGCGCCTAAAGGAATAACAGGAAAAGTCGGTCGATGGATCTTAAATTTACTCACTAACAGAACACAGAGAGTAAATCGTCAAACAGAGTTAAGTCGAGGCGCTACGGTGTGAAAAGCTCTGTCCACAAGGCCACAGTACTAGCTCCCATTCTTGTTCCTTCATCTCATATCGACATATACAAGGATGTCAGCCACAGCACCGTGTCTTCCTTTGCGATGAACACCCGAATCTGCATGACAGTGTCTTCCATTGCAGACAATGCAAGCTCCAGGCGGACATCAACCAAAATCTTTCAGTGGGCTGCATAAACAATAGTGATGTTCATCCGATGAGAATCGCGACTATTTACATCGCCTCTCTTGGTAAACATGACGAAAATTAAACTTCATCAGAGTAAAAACAAATTCTGGACACAAAATGAGCACTGAAACACACTACGTCAAAGACTAGGGTAAAGTGATTATGTCGGAGGTCTCCCTTCTAAGGACATACCAATTGTATCAATCGCATCTGCTAGAAAAATGACAGGGATGGATAATGCTAACCTTCAAACTAGGGAGGCCAAGCCCAATGATGACATCTTCGGTCAACTTGTTCTATCTAGGTGGATAATTGCTGCACTCCTAACAGCACCTTTCATGCTAGAGCTGAAATTGCCGACCTGAAAATGTACCCAGAGACTTTCACACGGGCGCCCATAACGGAGATAAAACACCTCAATACTGGGCGTTTGAGGTTTCTAACCCTGTAATCCCTGGAACGCCAGGAGGGCGAGTACATGATTATATACACTGGAAAATCTTAGGGGGAGACTAGTACCAAATTGCCACACGAAAATCCTCACTACGAAAGCAAAAGACTTGGCAGCCGCCTGCCATCCCCATTGAAAAGCGGGGTGTCATAGCACGTTTAAGAGACCATTTACAATAAGGTGTCAGGGGCCCCCAGATGTTCAACTGCTCCCAGTCCCATACGGCTGGAATTACCAACAGACCCTGGCAGGTCTTCAAGCTTGGCCTGCCAAGCACCTAAAGACTGTTAATGACTCAGACGGGCTGTGGCTCGGTACGTTGGTTGCGTGCAGCCGCAGCAACCGCCTGGATTGATTCAGGCGCTGATCCACCGGAGCCTGGTCACGACGGCCGCGGGGGGTTGACCACAAGCTCCAAAACTCTCTCAGGTAACTACAGGTGCCTAAACTACGGACCGGAGAATCATAGACACTCTTCACAAACAATGATGATCTGATAAGAAATGTCACCATATCAAAAACAATATAATTGATACAACATAATTCGGGTTCAGTACTGTATGCGCTGGAGCCCCAGACAGACCGACACTAATGAGTAGTCCTCAGCGCGCGGGGAGCATTCACAAATTCAACTTCATAACAAGCATAAAGTGGGACAAAGTAAAACAAGTCCTAACGATATAGTAGCGCGCCGCGATATACTAAGCACACAGACTCACGTATATGCCTCGAACAGATTAACTCGTGGACGCGATGTATGCACAAGGTTTTCCTCTCTAAGTAAAAAGATTAGGATGTAAAATAGAAAGAGACAGGCGCTCCCTTTCAGGTGACGGAAAAGAAATAACAGCGGGCTCAAAGTGGTCTATATATCTGCAAATGCGATAGGTGAGGACACTGGTCGGAGAAATAGCATGCATCGGAAATAGTAGTAAGCTTAAAAGAATCCTTCTCGGCAGTCAGGAAGAGTCGGAAGAACTAAAAGGATAAATGAAATCGAAAGGAAACCCAAGTATTTCTTCTCCATATGCAAATCAAAAATTGAGAACAATGTCAGTTATTGGGCCCCTCCTCTTCTCACAGATGGGTCCTACAAGTTGACAGAGTGGAAATGGTGTGGCTACTCAAGTCCTCAATATGACTCAGTTTTTAGCAAGCCACTACAAGTGAGAGTCGGAAGATCAAAATAATTTTTTATGAGAGGCACAAAATTGATTCAACAAAGAGGCTATTCGATGTTATCTGGCGCCAATGCACTTCGAACAGGCGAATACAATGACATGCCCATGCACTCTGCCCGGGCAGACTCATGAACCTCTGTGCTTCATCAGAACTGCACTGAAGCCTATCTCTAGCCTTTTCCAACCTTGGAGAGGGAGCATGGACCGGGGCGTCGTCCCCACATGTATAAAAACAACTTTCCTGCCCCACTCCACAAGGGGCAGTAAAGAACAGCAAAAGAACTAAGACCAATCTAGCACTAAACTCCACATATCATAAAATCTTTGAAAGGGTCCAAGAAAGCAAGATCACACATCTAGCAACCCATCAGTTACACAACCCGCCGGCAACCTGCAGAGTTTAGAACAGGTCGCTCCTGTCCTGTCTCAAACTATTGGATCACTAGACAAGGTCCTAAAAGCACTAGAAAGACCAAAAAGAATGCAGCTGTATAATACCAGACTTTGCAAAGCCTTCGTGACAAGTGTGCCAAGTGCGCTACTAGCGCTCAAACTCCGTACTAAGGAAATAAGGAAAAGTCGGTCGATGGATCTATTATTTCCCTCAGAAACAGAACACAGAGAGTTAATCGTCCAACAGAGCTAAAGTCCGGGCAGCTACTCGTGAAAAGCCTCTGTTTCCACAAGGCACAGTACTCGCTCCCATCTTGTTTCCTACCTAATATCCGACATAGCAATTGGATGTCAGCCCGGAAATCGTGTCTTCCTTTGCAGATGACACCCGAATCTGCATGACAGTGTCTTCCATTGCAGACACTGCAAGGCTCCAGGCGGACATCAACCAAATCTTTCAGTGGGCTGCAGAAAACAATATGAAGTTCAACGATGAGAAATTTCAATTACTCAGATATGGTAAACATGAGGAAATTAATCTTCATCAGAGTACAAAACAAATTCTGGCCACAAATAGAGCGAAACACCAACGTCAAAGACCTGGGAGTGATCATGTCGGAGGATCTCACCTTCAAGGACCATAACATTGTATCATTCGCATCTGCTAGAAAAATGACAGGATGGATAATGAGAACCTTGAAAACTAGGGAGGCCAAGCCCATGATGACACTCTTCAGGTCACTTGTTCTATCTAGGCTGGAATATTGCTGCACACTAACAGTACCTTTCAAGACAGGTGAAATTGCTGACCTAGAAAATGTACAGAGAACTTTCACGGCGCGCATAACGGAGATAAAACACCTCAATTACTGGGAGCACTTGAAGTTCCTGAACCTGTACTCCCTGGAACGCAGGCGGAAGAGATACATGATTATATACACATGGAAAATCCTAGAGGGACTAGTACCAAACTTGCTCACGAAAATCACTCACTACAAAAGCAAAAGACTTGGCAGACGATGCAACATTCCCTCAATGAAAAGCAGGGGTGTCACTAGCACGTTAAGAGACCATACAATAAGTGTCAGGGGCCAGAGACTGTTCAACTGCTTCCCAGCATACATAAGGGGGATTACCAACAGACCCCTGACTGTCTTCAAGCATGCACTGGACAAGCACCTAAAGTCGGTTCCTGACCAGCCGGGCTGTGGCTCGTACGTTGGATTGCGTGCAGGCAGCAGTAACAGCCTGGTTGCTCAGGCTCTGATCCACCAGGAGGCCTGGTCACAGACTGGGCCGCGGGGGCGTTGACCCCCGGAACTCTCTCCAGGTAAACTCCAGGTAATACGTTCAGTGAAACTTCTTTTTATATTCTCCAGGTCTGCAATTTCGCCTGCCTTGAAAGGGGCAATTAGAGTACAGCAGCAGTCTAGCCTTGAGAGAACAAGCAAATTGAAACAAACATCATTAGCTTGATAGCCCTAATTTTGAATGTTCTCATTATCTATCGTATCATTTTCCTAGCCGATGTAGTAGAGGCATTGATGTGATCTTTGAAAGTGAAAGTCTCTGACATTATCACTCCCAGGTCCTTCACATTAGTTTTCTGCTCTGTTGTCTGGTTGGTATTTGTTTTATACTTCTATCCAGTTTTTATTTTCTCGAGTTTTCTCGAGTGGAGTAATTGAAATTTATCTTCGTTGAACTTCATATTGTTTTGAGGCTCATTTAAAGACTTGGTTAATGTCCACTTGGAGATCTGCAGTGTCCCCGATGGATGACACTGTCATGCAAATTCTGGTATCGTCAGCAAAGGAGGACACGGTGCTGTGTCTTACATCTCTATGTCGGATATGAGAATGAGGAAAAGGATGGGAGCGAGTACTGTACCTTGTGGAACAGAGCTTCTCACTGTAGCCGCCTCTGACTTTACTCTGTTGACTATTACTCTTTGCGATCTATTTATAAGTTATAGATCCATCCACCACTTATCCCGTTAATCCTTAATAACGTATTTTGTGTGTTATTACACGTTGATCGCACTTGTCAAAGTTTTTCGCAAAGTCTGTGTATACTACAACCACATTTTGTTTGTCATGGATTGCGTCCAAGACCATGTCATAGTGGTCCAGTAGTTGTGAGAGGCAGGAGCGACCTGGTGGCTAAAGCTTCCGCTTCACACACGGAGGGCCCGGGTTCGATTCCCGGCGGGTGGAAACATTTCGACACGTTTCCTTACACCTGTTGTCCTGTTCACCTAGCAGCAAATAGGTACCTGGGTGTTAGTCGACTGGTGTGGGTGGCATCCTGGGGGACAAGATTAAGGACCACAATGGAAATAAGTTAGACAGTCCTCGATGACGCACTGACTTTCTTGGGTTACCCTGGGTGGCTAACCCTACGGGGTTAAAAATCCGAACGAAATCTTATTTTATCTTATCTTATAGTGGTCCAATGTTTAGTGACCGGTTTCCTACTACAACCGTTAAATAAATATCCGTAGAGCAGAAAAAATGGAGCTAATAACAAATGTCCCTCCTGTAACACGTCCTTCCTGTAACATGCCCCTCCTGTAACATGCCTCTCCTGTAACATGTCCCTCCTGTAACACGCCCTTCCTGTAACACGTCCCTCCTGTAACACGCCCTTCCTGTAACACGTCCCTCCTGTAACACGTCCCTCCTGTAAAATATCCTTCCTGTAAAACATCCAGCTGCACCAGTGTACGACAACAGCAGCACTACCAGCTGCACCAGTGTACGACAACAGCAGCACTACCAGCTGCACCAGTGTACGACAACAACACCACTACCAGCTGCACCAGTGTATGACAACAGCAGCACTACCAGCTGCGCCAGTGTATGACAACAGCAGCACTACCAGCTGCACCAGTGTATGACAACAGCAGCACTGCCAGCTGCACCAGTGTATGACAACAGCAGCACTACCAGCTGCACCAGTGTATGACAACAGCAGCACTACCAGCTGCACCAGTGTACGACAACAACAGCACTACCAGCTGCACCAGTGTACGACAACAGTAGCACTACCAGCTGCACTAGTGTACGACAACAGCAGCACTACCAGCTGCACAGTGTATGACAACAGCAGCACTCCAGCTGCACCAGTGTATGACAACAGCAGCACTACCAGCTGCACCAGTGTATGACAACAGCAGCACTACCAGCTGCACCAGTGTATGACAACAGCAGCACTACCAGCTGCACCAGTGTATGACAACAACAGCACTACCAGCTGCACCAGTGTACGACAACAGTAGCACTACCAGCTGCACCAGTGTACGACAACAGCAGCACTACCAGCTGCACCAGTGTATGACAACAGCAGCACTACCAGCTGCACCAGTGTACGACAACAGCAGCACTACCAGCTGCACCAGTGTATGACAACAGCAGCACTACCAGCTGCACCAGTGTACGACAACAGCAGCACTACCAGCTGCACCAGTGCATGATAACAGCAGCACTACCAGCTGCACCAGTGTATGACAACAGCAGCACTACCAACTGCACCAGTGTACGACAACAGCAGCACTACCAACTGCACCAGTGTACGACAACAGCAACACTTCCAGCTGCACCAGTGTACGATAACAGGAGCACTACCAGCTGCACCAGTGTATGACAACAGCAGCACTATCAACTGCACCAGTGCATGACAACAGCAGCACTACCAGCTGCACCAGTGTATGACAACAGCAGCACTACCAGCTGCACCAGTGTATGACAACAGCAGCACTACCAACTGCACCAGTGTATGACAACAGCAGCACTACCAACTGCACCAGTGTATGACAACAGCAACACTACCAGCTGCACCAGTGTACGACAACAACAGCACTACCAACTGCACCAGTGTATGACAACAGCAGCACTACCAACTGCACCAGTGTATGGCAACAGCAGCACTACCAACTGCACCAGTGTATGACAACAGCAGCACTACCAACTGCACCAGTGTATGACAACAGCAGCACTACCAACTGCACCAGTGTACGACAACAGCAGCACTACCAGCTGGCACCAGTGTTGACAACAGCAGCACTACCAGCTGCACCAGTGTACGACAACAGCAGCACTACCAGCTGCACCAGTGTACGACAACAGCAGCACTACCAGCTGCACCAGTGTACGACAACAGCAGCACTACCAGCTGCACCAGTGTACGACAACAGCAGCACTACCAGCTGCACCAGTGTACGACAACAGCAGCACTACCAACTGCACCAGTGTATGACAACAGCAGCACTACCAGCTGCACCAGTGTACGACAACAGCAGCACTACCAGCTGCACCAGTGTATGACAACAGCAGCACTACCAGCTGCACCAGTGTACGACAACAGCAGCACTACCAGCTGCACCAGTGTACTGGTGAACAGAACCATCAACGTAAATAATTTGTGTAAGAGTGTTCTGTGTGACTAAGTTATCAATACAGCTTAAGGCATCATGTTTGGCTTCAAGACGAAGCTTTGGTTGGGATTTAAGAAGAGTTTTGGGGGGAAATGGAGGAATGGTAGTTTGGAATGGGGTAATATTCCATGGAGCGGAGAAGTGCCGCTGTTGCCTTACTTGACATAAATCATGTATCTGATTCATGCGGAGGTCGGTTCCAGTTTTTTCGATGCATCTGGAGGAGTGTTCACCAGTGCTGAGGAAAGTTTGGAGGGCTTCTGTGCAGGGGTTTGAATGGGCTAACCTAAGCATATTGACCCCAATAAGGATATTTCTTTCAGTAACACGATCTGTAATGCTTGGAATATTAAGTTCTTTCCGCATATTTAAAATTTTGACAGTACGAGGGCATCCTAGGATGATCCTCATTGCTTCGTTCTGCAGTTTTTCCAGCCCTCCAAGCTTCCAGTCAGACACAAGAGCAAGTAGTGGCGCAGCATAATCAACCAATGATCTAATATAAGCAAGATACATCATTTTCTCAATTTTAACATTAGTACAATAACTGGGGTGAAGCCCTGCCACAACTCTAAGTGCTCTCAGTCTTTCTTTGTATTGGAATAAAGTCTCGTTACAACAGGTCCAAGTAGTGAAACCTCAAAGCCTAGATACCTGTATCTGCTAACATATTCTAGAGGATGAATAACAATAAATAACAAAATATTCTAGAGGAGACCCATCATGCAACTGGATCTGACGAACTGTGCCTCTCTGTCGAGGAGGACGAGGGTAATTTGTCACTGATAAACCATACCCCCGGCCGGGATTGAACCCGCGGTCATAGAGTCTCAAAACTCCAGCCCGTCGCGTTAGCCACTAGACCAGCTAGCCACAATAAGATTCATTCATCTATGACCGCGGGTTCAATCCCGGCCGGGGGTATGGTTTGTTTGCAATCGTGTCATTACGATTTCTTGAGTTTTGCCACTGATGCTCAGACGAGAGCGATATAAAGGTTGTGATGGTAGAGGAAAGTTAGTGTTGTTGTTGTTGGGTGTAAAGGTTGTGATGGTAGAGGAATGTCATTGTTGTTATTGTTGTTATTGTTGGCTATAAAGGTTGTGATGGTAGAGGAATGTTAGTGTTGTTATTGTTGGTATAAAGGTTGTGATGGTAGAGGAATGTTAGTGTTGTTGTGTTGGGTATAAAGGTTGTGATGTTAGAGGAATGTTAGCTTGTTGTGTTGGGTGTAAATGTTGTGATGGTAGAGGAATGTTAGTGTTGTCGTTGTTGTTGGGTGTAAAGGTTGTGATGGTAGAGGAATGTTAGTGTTGTTGTTGTTGTTGGGTGTAAAGGTTATGATGGTAGAGAATGTTAGTGTTGTTGTTGTTGTTGTTGGGTGTAAAGGTTGTGATGGTAGGAGGAATATTATCGTTGTTTTGTTGTTGTTGGGTGTAAAGGGTTTTGATGTAGAGGAAATGTTAGTGTTGTTGTTGTTGTTGGGTGTAAGGTTGTGATGGTTAGAGGAATGTTAGTGTTGTTGTTGTAGTTGGGTGTAAAAGGTTGTGATGTTGAGGAATGTTTAGTGTTGTTGTTGTTGGGGTAAAGGTTGTGATGGTTAGAGGAATGTAGTGTTGTTGTTTGTTGTTGGGTGTTAAAAAGGTTGTGATGGTAGAGGAATGTTAGTGTTGTTATTGTTGGTATAAAGGTTGTGATGGTAGAGGAATGTTAGTGTTGTTGTTGTTGTTGGGTGTAAAGGTTGTGATGGTAGAGGAATGTTAGTGTTGTTGTTGTTGTTGGGTGTAAAGGTTGTACTCATCTATTTGTACTCACCTATTTGTGGTTGCAGGGGTCGAGTCATAGCTCCTGGCCCCGCCTCTTCACTGATTGCTACTAGGTCCTCTCTCTCCCTGCTTCATGAGCTTTATCATACCTCGCCTTAAAACTATGTATGGTTCCCGCCTCCACTACGTCACTTTCTAGGCTATTCCACTGTCTGACAAATCTATGACTGAAGAAATACTTCCTAACATCCCTTTGATTCATCTGAGTCTTCAACTTCCAATTGTGACCACTTGTTGCTGTGTCCCTTCTCTGGAGCATCCTGTCTTTGTCCACCTTGTCTACTCCGTGCAGTATTTATGTGTCGTTATCATGTCTCCCTGACCCTCCTGTCTCAGTGTCGTCAGGCGATTTTCCCTCACCGTTCTCGTAGGACATTCTCCGCTAGCTCTGGCGGATGTCTTGTTTTGCTAAACTTTGCACTTTCTCTAATTTCTTGACGTGCTGGAAGTGGACTGGAGTGGGTGCACCTGGGTGTTGTGGGAATGGTGTGGGTGATCCTGGGTGTTTAGTGGAACTGGTGGTGGTCACATTCTGGTGTTAGTGGGCTGGTGATGGGTCACTTCCTGGGTGTTAGGGACTGGTGTGGGTCACATTCCGGGTGTTAGTGGGACTGGTGTGGTCACATCCTGGGTGTTAGTGGACTGGTGTGGGTCACAACCTGGGTGTTAGTGGACTGGATGTGGGTCACATCCTGGGGTAGTTGTGGACTTGTGTGGGTCACATTCTGGGGGTGTTTGTGGACTGGTGTAGGGTCAATAAGGTTGTTAGTTTTACTGGTGTAGATCACATCCTGTTGTTAGTGGACTGGTGTGGGTCAACATCTGGGTGTTAGTGGATGGTGTGGGTCCATCCTGGGGTGTTAGGGATGGTGTGGGTCACTCTGGGTGTTAGTGGACTGTTGTGGGTCACATCCTGGGTGTTAGTGGATGGGGTGGGTCACATCCTGGGGTGTTAGTGACTGGTTGTGGGTCACATCCTGGGTGTTAAGTGGTCGGTGTGGGTTCACATCTGGGTGAGTGGACTGTGTGGGTCACATCCATGGGTGGTAATGGATGGTGTGGCGTTACATCTGGGTGTTAGTGGACTGTTGTGGGTCACATCCTGGGTGTTAAGTGGACTGATGTGGTCAACATCACTGGGTGTTAGTGGACTGGTGTGGGTCACATCCTGGTGTTAGTGGAACTGAGTGTGGGTCACATCTGGGTGTTAGTGGAATGGGTGGGTCACATTTCACTGGGGGTTATTGGACTAGGTTGTGGGTGTACATCCTGGGTTGTTTGGGACTGTTGTGGGGTCACATCCTGGGTGTTAGTGGGACTGATGTGGGTCCATCTGGGTGTTATTGGACTGGTGTGGGTCACTTACTGGGTGTTAGTGGACCTGGGTTGGGGTCACATCCTGGGTGTTAGTGGACTGTTGTGGGTCACATCTGGGTGTTAGTGGACTTGAGTTGGGTCACATCCTGGGTGTTATTGGACTGGTGTGGGTCTCTTCTTGGGGTGTTTAGTTGGGGGGGGGGGGGAAAATGGTGTGGGTCACAACCTTGGGTATTATTGGAGGTGTGGGTCGTTCCTGGGTTGTTAGTGGACTGGTGTAGTCACAATCCGGGTGTTAGTGGACTGGTGTGGCGTCACATCCTGGGTATTAGTGACTGGTGTGGTCACATCCTGGGTGTTAGTGGACTGGTGTGGGTCACATCTGGGTGTTAGTGGCTGGTTGTGGGTCACAATCCTGGGTGTTAGTGGATGATGTGGGGTCACATCCTGGGTGTTAATTGGACTGGTGTGGGTCAAATCCTGGGTGTTAGTGGACTGGTGTGAGGTCACATCCTGGGTGTTAGTGGACTGGTGTGGGTCACTTCCTGGGTGTTAGTGGACTGGTGTGGGTAACATCCTGGTGTTATTGGGACTGGTGTGTGGGGTTCACATCTTGGGTGTTAGTGGACTGGTGTGGGTCACATCCTGTGTATAGTGGACTGGTGTGGGTCGCATCCTGGTGTTTGTGTTTACTGTGGATAGGTCACATTCCCTGGGTGTTAGTGGACTGGTGTGGGTACATCCTGTATTAGTGGACTGTGTGTGGGTCACATCCTGGGTGTTAGTGGGACTGGTGTGGGTACATCCTGGTGTTAGTGACTGGTGTGGGTCACATCCTGGGTGTTAGTGGGATGGTTGTGGGTCACATACGGGTGTTAGTGGAACTGGTCTGTGGGGTCACATCCTGGGTATTAGTGATTGGTGTGGGTCACATCCTGGGCAAAACTGACTTAATTTGCGGGAAATGCTAAGCATAAAAAGCGGATTTCTATTAATATATAATTAATATTGAAACTATGGTCTTTATAAGTTACATATGTACTGTTAAATATATTACTATTATTATTATTATTATTATTATTATATTATATTATAGTGTTATTATTATATTATTGTTATTATTATTATTATTTATTATTAATATTATTATTATTATTTTAAGAGTTGTGAGAGCGCATAATGTTGCGGTAGTGAGAGAGGTAAGGGAAGATAAGAGAGTTAACCCATACCCCGGCCCGGGTTGAACCCGCGGTCAGAGAGTCTCATAAAACTCCAGCCCGTCACGTTAGCCATAGACCAGTAGCTACAAGACCGTCACGTTTAGCACTAGACCAGCTGCACAGACCGTAACGTTAGGCCACTAGACCAGCCTAGCTACAGACCGTCGAGTTAGCCACTTGACACAGCTAGCTACTGACCGTCACGGTAGCACTTGACAGCTAGCTACAGACCGTCACGTTAGCCATAGACCCAGCTAGCTACAGACCGTCCCGTTAGCCTACTAGACCAGCTAGCTACTGGACCGTCACGTTAGCCACTAGACCAGCTAGCAACAGACCGCCGCGTTAGCCATAGACCAGCTAGCTATCAGACCGTAGCGTTAGCCACAGACCAGCTAGATACAGGACCGCCGGCGTTTGCACTAGACCAGCTAGCTACAGGTCCGTACGTTAGCCACTAGACAGCTAGATACAGACCCGCCGCGTTAGCCACAAGACAGCTAGTACTGACCGTCCCGCGTTAGCCACTAGACCAGCTAGCTACAGACCCCAAGTCACAACGTTAGCAACTGACCAGCTAGCATAATGACAGTCACGTTATGCCACTAGACACAGTAGCTACAGACCGTCGCGTTAGCCAATGGACAGCTAGCTACAGACCGTCACGTTTGCCACTAGACCGCTAGCTACCAGACCGCAGTGTTTAGCCACTAGACAAGCAAGTACAGGACCGTCACGTTGCAACTAGACCAGCTAGCTACAGACCGTACGTTAGCCACTAGTCAGCTAGTCTACCCAGACCGTCGTGTTAGCCACTAGACCAGCTAGTACAGACGTCACGTTAGCCACTGACCAGCTAGCTACAGACCGTCACATTAGCACTAGACCAAGCTAACTACAGACCGCTGCGGTTAGCCAACTGACCAGCTAGGACAGGCCGTCGCAGTTAGCCACTAGGACCAGTTGCTAACAGACCGCAGTATTAGCCACTAGACCAGCTAGCTACAGACCGTCACGTTAGCCACTAGACCAGCTAGCTACAGACCGTCACGTTAGCCACTAGACCAGCTAGCTACAGACCGTCGTGTACGTTGCCACTAGACCAGTAGGCTACTGACCCGTTCACGTTAGCCACTAGACCAGCTAGCTACAGATCCGTACATTAGCCACTAGACCGGCTAGCTACAGACCGCCGCGTTAGCCACTAAGACCAGCTGCTACAGACCGTCGCGTTAGGCCACTAGACCAGCTAGCTACCAGACCGCCGCGTTAGCCATAGAACAGCTAGCTACAGACCGTACGTTAGCACTAGACCAGCTAGCTACAGGACCGCACCGCGTTAGCACTAGACCAGATAGTACAGACCGCCCCGCTTAGCCACTAGACCAGCTAGCTACAGACGTCACGTTAGCCACTAGACCAGCTAGTACAGACCGTCACGTTAGCCACTAGACCAGCTAGGTACAGAAGTTCGCGTTAGCACTGGACCAGCTAGCTACAGACCGTCACGTTAGCCACTAGTCCTGTAGCTTACAGACCGCCGCGTTAGAACTAGACCAGATAGCTACAGGACCGTCCGTTAGCCCTAGACCAGGCTAGCTACAGAACCGTGCGTTAGCCACTGGACCAGCTAGCTCTGACCGTTCGCGTTAGCCCACTGGACCTGCTAGCTACGACGTCACGTTAGCCAACTATAGGACCAGCTAGGTTACAGACCGTCGCGTTAGCCACTGGACCAGCTAGCTACAGACCGTCACGTTAGCCACTAGACCGCTAGCTACAGACCGCCGCGTTAGCCACTAGAACAGCTAGTACAGGACCGTCACGTTAGCCACTAGACCAGCTAGCTACAGCTCGCGCTTAAGCCACTGGATCCAGTAGCTACAGACCGTCGCGTTAAGCCAATGGACCCAGCTAGCTACAGTCAGTCACGTTAGCACTAGACAGATTGCTACTGACCGTCGTGTTAGCCACTAGTGACCAGCTAGCTAGACGATCACGTTAGCCACTAGACAGCTAAGCTAAGACAGTCGCCGTTTAGCACTTGAACGCTAGCTACAACCGCGAGTTAGCCACTAGAACCAGCTAGCTACAGACCGTCGCGTTAGCCACTAGACCAGCTAGTACAGGACCGGCCGCGTTTGCCACTAGCCAGCTAGCTACAGACGTAACGTTAGCCACTAGACCAGCTAGCTACAGACCGCCGCGTTTGCACTAGGACAGCTAGCTACAGGACCGCCGCGTTAGCCACTAGAACCAGCTAGCTACTGACCGTCACGTAGCCACTAGACCATGCTAGCTAGGGACCGTCAGTTAGCCACAGACAGCTAGCTACAGACCGTCACGTTAGCCACTAGACCAGCTAGCTACAGACCGTCGCGTTAGCCACTAGACCAGCTACTACAGACCGTCACGTTTAGCATTGAACCAGGTAGCTACAGACCGGTAAACGTTAGCCACTAGACAGTAGCTACAGACAGTCGTGTTAGCCACTAGACCAGATAGTACAGGACAGTCACGTTAGCCACTAGACCAGCTAGCTACAAACCGTCACGTTACCACTAGACAGCTAGTATTAGGACCTCCCGCGTTAGCCACTAGACCAGCTAGCTACAGACCGTCGCCGTTAGCCACTAGACCAGCTAGCTACAGACCGTCGCGTTAGCCCACTAGACCAGTAGCTAAGGACCGCGTCGCGCGTTAAGCCATGGACCGCTAGCTGCAGACCGTACGTAGCCACTAGACCAGCTAGCTACAGACGTCACGATAGCCAATAGCCAGCTAGCTACAGACCGTCACGTTAGCACTGGACCAGCTAGCTACAGGACCCGTCGCGTTAGCCACTAGAAGTAGCTACAGCCCGTCGGCGTTAGCACTAGACCAGCTAGTTCCAGCCCGTCGCGTTAGCCACTAGACCAGCTAGCTACAGACCGTCACGTTAGCCCACTAGACCAGCTAAGCTACAGACGTCACGTTTGCCACCTAGACCAGCTAGCTACAGACCGTCGACGTTAGCACATAGACCAGCTAGTACAGACCGTCACGTTAGCCACTAGACCAGCTAGCTACAGACCGCCGCGGTTAGCCATAGACCAGCTAGCTACAGGACCCCGCCCGCGTTAAGCCACTTGACCAGCTAGCTACAGACCGTCACGTTTAGCACTAGTACCAGCTAGCTATCGGACCGTCACGTTAGGCCACTAGACCAGCTAGTCGTTACAGACCGTACGTTAGCCACTTAGACCAGCTATGCTACAGACCGTCGCGTAAGTTAGCCCACTAGACCAGCTAGCTACAGGGCCGTTCACGTTTAGCCATAGACCAGCTAGCTAGCTTACAGGACCGTCTCGTTAGCCCACTAGACCGCTAGCTACAGACCGTCGTGTTAGCCATAGACAGCTAGCTACAGACCGTCACGTTAGCCACTAGACCAGCTAGCTTAACAAACCGTCCCACGTTAAGCCACTAGACCCAGCAAGCTACAGACCGCCGCGTTAGCACTAGACCAGCTAGCTACAGACCGTCGCGTTAGCCCTAGACCAGCTAGCTTACAGACGTCGCGTTAGCCACTAGACCAGCTAGCTACAGGCACCGTCGCGATAGCCACGGGACCAGCTAGCTACAGACGTCACGTTAGCCACTAGACCAAGCCTAGCTACAGACCGTTCCGATAGCCACTTAGACAGCTAGCTACAGACCGTCACGTTTAGCCACTGGACCAGCTAGCTAAGACCGGTCGCGTTAGCACTAGACCAGCTAGCTAACAGCCCGTCTCGTTAGCCAATAGACCATGCTAGTTACAGCCCGTCGCGTTAGCCACTAGACCTGTCTAGCTACAGACCGTCACGTTAGCCACTAGACCAGGCTAGCTACGACGTTCACGTCTAGACACTAGACCAGCTAGCTACAGACCCGTCGCGTTAGCCACTGACCAGCTTCCAACAGACCGGTCGCGTTAGCCACTGGACCAGCTAGCTACAGACCGTCACGTTAGCCACTAGACCAGCTAGCTACAGACCGTCACGATAGCCACTAGACCAGCTAGCTACAGACCGTCACGTAGCCACTGGGACCAGCTAGCTACAGACCGTCGCGGTTACTACTAGACCAGCTAGTACAGGACCGTCAGTTAGCCAGCTGGACCAGCTAGCTACAGCACGTCGCGTTAGGCCACTAGACCAGCTAAGCTACAGACCGTTCGCGGTTTGCCACTTGACCGCTAGCTACAGACCGTCACATTAGCCACTAGACCAGCTAGCTCCCAGACCGCCGCGTTAGGTCATAGGACCAGCTAGATACAGACCGCCGCGGTAGCCACTGGGACCAGCTTGCTACAGACCGTCCACGTTTAGACACTAGACCAGCTAGCTACAGACCGTCGCATGTTTAGCCTCACTTGGACCAGCTAGCTACAGACCGTCACGTTAGACACTGGACCAGCTAGCTACAGCCCGTCGCGGTTAGCCACTAGGGACTCCAGCTAGCTAAGGACCGTCGCGTTTAGCCACTTGGACCAGCTAAGCTACGGACCGTCACGTTAGCCACTAGAACCAGCTAGCTACAGACAGTCCACGTTAGCCACTAGACCAGCTGCCACATAAGATTCATCCATCTAGGGTATATTTCTACACCATAGGAAGGTTAGCACAGGCACCACTGTGACCACAAATGCAAGTTTTACAGACGAATCTCAGCTGCGTGGCCGTGACGAACTCTGCTCAATGGTCCCTCACTGCGTCAACATGACTCACGAAATCGTAATTGATGGCGGGTTCAATCCCGCCCGGGGGTATTGTATGTTTGCAATCGTGTCATTACGATTTCGTGAGTCAAGATAAGAGAGTGAACTGATAATGACTGTAGTGGTATATAAGTAACAGAATGTTATTTTTGATATAATTCTCTGTTTTAATTATTCACATTGTAATGTCAGCTGGACCTGATCCACATAATCTTCGTTATACTTAAATTTTCCCTGGTCCTCAACATTTGTGGTCACAGAGGCTGGTACGGGGGTTTTCTGGAGTTTACCTGGAGAGGGTTTCGGAGGTCAGTGCCCCGCGTGCTCGGTCTAAGGACCAGGCTCGTGGTGGATTCAGGGTCTGATCAACCAGGCTGTTACTGCTGGCCGGCTTGTAAACTGACGTACGAACCACAGATGGTTGGTCAGGTACCCGACTTTAGGTGCGTCCCGTTGCCTTCTTGAAGACAGTCACGGGTCTATTGGCAATCCCCTTATGTATGGTTGGGAGGCAGTTGAACAGTCTTGGAGAACACTAACCGAGCCACCTGTTGAGATGTTAAGTGACTCTCCGGGATTTTATTCTTATTTTTGTTTAATGACCTTGTGACTTGTGTCATCTGACACATGAGAGACGACGTGGACTGCTACATCCAGGTGTTACATCCAGGTGTCACATCAAGGTGTCACATCCAGGTGTCATATCCAGGTGTCACACCCAGGTGTCATATCCAGGTGTCACATCCAGGTGTCACATCCAGGTGTTACATCCAGGTGTCACATCCAGGTGTCACATCCAGGTGCCACATCAATGTGTCACATCCAGGCGTCACATCCAGGTTCTACATCCAGGTGTCACATCCAGGTGTCACATCAAGGTGTCACATCCAGGTGCCATCCAGGTGTCACATCCAGGTGCCACATCCAGGTGTCACATCCAGGTGCCACATCAAGGTGTCACATCCAGGTGTCATATCCAGGTGTCACATCAAGGTGTCACATCCAGGTGCCACATCAAGGTGTCACATCCAGGTGCCACATCAAGGTGTCACATCCAGGTGTCATATCCAGGTGTCACATCCAGGTGTCACATCCTGGTGTCACATCCAGGTGTCACATCCAGGTGTCACATCCAGGTGTCATATCCAGGTGTCACATCCAGGTGTTACATCCAGGTGCCACATCAAGGTGTTTACATCCAGGTGTCATATCCAGGTGTCACATTCCAGGTGTCACATCCAGGTGCACATCAAGGTGTCACATCCAGGCTTACATCCAGGTGCCACATCCAATGTACATCCGGTTCTACATCCAGGTGTCACATCCAGGTGTCACATCAAGGTGTCACATCCAGGTGCCACATCCAGGTGTCACATCCAGGTGCCACATCCAGGTGTCACATCCAGGTGCCACATCAAGGTGTCACATCCAGGTGTCATATCCAGGTGTCACATCAGGTGTCACATCCAGGTGCCACATCAAGGTGTCACATCCAGGTGTCATATCCAGGTGTCACATCCAGGTGTCACATCCAGGTGTTACATCCAGGTGTCACATCCAGGTGTCACAATCCAGGTGCATACATCAAGGTGTCACTTCAAGTGTTACATCCAGGGTCACACCAGGTGTTCAGTCAGATGTTGCCATCCAGGGTACATCCAGGGGTCCATCCAGTGTCATATCCAGGTGTCACATCCAGGCGTCATATAGGTGTCACATCCTGGTGTTAATCCAGGTGTCACATCCTGGTTTTACATCCGGGTGTCACATTCAGGTGTCACATCCAGGAGTCACATCCAGGTGTCACATCCAGGTTCTACATCCAGGGTCACATCAGGTGTCACATCCAGGTGTCAATCCAGGTGTCACATCCAGGTTCACATCCAGGTTCACATCCAGGTGTCCACCATCCAGGTGTCACATCCAGGTGTCAAGACCCATTGGATTGAAGATATATGCACAGTATGCCCCAGGATAAAACCTGGGGTAGGGAGTGTTAGCCACCAGGATAACCTGGGGTAGGGAGTGTTAGCCACCAGGATAACCTGGGGTAGGGAGTGTTAGCCACCCAGGATAACCTGGGGTAGGGAGTGTTAGCCACCAGGATAACCTGGGGTAGGGAGTGTTAGCCACCAGGATAACCTGGGGTAGGGAGTGTGAGCCACCCAGGATAACCTGGGGTAGGGAGTGTTAGCCACCAGGATAACCTGGGGTAGGGAGTGTTAGCCACCAGGATAACCTGGGGTAGGGAGTGTTAGCCACCCAGGATAACCTGGGATAGTGTTAGCCATGCAGGATAACCTGGGATAGTGTTAGCCACGCAGGATAACCTGGGATAGTGTTAGCCACACAGGATAACCTGGGATAGTGTTAGCCACGTAGGATAACCTGGGATAGTGTTAGCCATGCAGGATAACCTGGGATAGTGTTAGCCACGCAGGATAACCTGGGATAGTGTTAGCCATGCAGGATAACCTGGGATAGTGTTAGCCACGCAGGATAACCTGGGATAGTGTTAGCCATGCAGGATAACCTGGGATAGTGTTAGCCACGCAGGATAACCTGGGATAGTGTTAGCCACGCAGGATAACCTGGGATAGTGTTAGCCATGCAGGATAACCTGGGATAGTGTTAGCCATGCAGGATAACCTGGGATAGTGTTAGCCATGCAGGATAACCTGGGATAGTGTTAGCCACGCAGGATAACCTGGGATAGTGTTAGCCACGCAGGATAACCTGGAGATTAGTGTTAGCACGCTGGATAACTGGGATAGTTAGTGTTAGCCATGCAAGATAACTGTGGTAGTGTGATAGTGTTAGGCCACGCAGTAACCTGGGATAGTAGTGTTAGCAATGCAGCCGATTTAACGATGGGATAGTGTTAGCCACGCGGATAAACTGGGATAGTTTAGTGTTAGCCATGCAGGATTAACCTGGGATAGTGTTAGGCCACGCAAGATATCCTGGGATAGTGTTTAGCCCTGCAGGATAACCTGGGATAGTGTTAGCCCCGCAGGATAAAACCTGGGACTAGTGTGAGCCTCGCGGATAAAACCTGGGATAGTGTTAGCCATGCAGGATAACTGGGATAGTGTTAGCCATGAAGGATTAACCTGGGATAGTGTTAGCCCCACGCAGGATAACCTGGGCTGTGTGAGCAGCAGGATAAATATGGGAAGTTGTTAGCCATGCAGGTAACCTGGGATAGTGTTAGCAACGCAGGGATAACCTGGGATAGTTAGTGTTAGCCATGCAAAGATAACCTGGGATATGTGTTTGCACGCAGGATAACCTGGGGATAAGTTAGTGTTAGCCACCAGGATAACACTCGGGATAGTTAGTGTGAGCCCCGCAAGATATCCTGGAAGAGTGGGTTGGCCACGCAGGATAACCTGGGATAGTTAAGTGTTGCCACGCAAGATAAACTGGAATAGTGTTCGCCACGCAGGATAACCATGGGGATGATAGTGGTAGCCACGCAGGATAACCTGGGTTTGTGTTAGCCATGCAGGATAACTGGGATAGTTAGTGTTAGCCACGCAAGATAACCTGAAGAATAGTGTTAGCCACGAGGATAACCTGGGATAGTGTTAGCCACGCGCAGGCAGTATTACCTGGGATAGTGTTAGCCCAGGCAGGATACCTGGGATAGGTTAGCACGCAGGATAACCTGGGAATAGTGTTAGCCACGCAGGTAACTTGGGATAGTGTTAGCAACGCAGGATAATCCTGGTGGGTAGTGTTAGCCATGCAAGATAACTGAATAGTGTTAGCCACGCAGGGATAACTGGGATAGTGCTAGCCACGCAGGATAACCGGGGGTAATGTTAGCCATGCAAGATAACCTGGAAATAGTGTTAGCCACGCAGGATAACTGGGATAGTGTAGCCACGCGGATAACCTGGGATAGTGTTAGCCATGCAGGATAAACCTGGGATTGTGTTAGCCACGCAGGATAACCTGGGCGGATAGTGTTAGCCAACGCAGGATAACTTGGCGAATAGTGTTAGCATGCAGGATAAACCTGGGATAGTGTTAGCCACGCAGGATAACCTGGGGATAGTTGTTAGCCATGCAGGGATAACCTGGGATTTAGTGTTTAGCCACGCAGGATAACCTGGGATGTGTTAGCCACGCAGTATAACCTGGGGATAGTTGGTAGGCCTCGCAGGATAACCCTGGTATAGTGGTTAGCCATGCAGGATAACCTGGGATAGTGTTAGCCATGCAGGCTAACCTGGGGATAGTGTACGCATGCAGGATACCTGGGATAGTGTTTAGCCACACCAGGGATACCCTGGGATAGGTTAGCCACGCAGGGTAGGATAACCTGGGATAGTGGTTAGCCACGCAGGGATAACCTGGGATAGTGTTATCCATGCAGGATTACCTGGGATAGGTTAGCCACGCAGGATAACCTGTGGATAGTGTTAGCCACGCTGGATAACCTGGGATAGTGTTAGCATGCAGGGATAAACCTGGGGTAGTGTTAGCCAGCAGGTAAACCTGGGATAGTGTTAGACATGCAGGATAACCTGGGATAGTCGGTTAAGCCACGCAGGATTAACTGGGATGATAGTGTTAGCCAACGCAGGATAACCTGGGATGAGTTAGCCCCGCAGGGATAACCTGGGATAGTGTTAGCAGCGGATAACCTGGGATAGTGTTAGCCACGCAGGATATACCTGGGATAGTGTTTAGCCATCCAAGATAACCTGGGATAGTGTTGCCATGAGTATAACCTGGGATAGTGTTAAGCCACGCAGGATAACCTGGGAATAGTGTTAGGCCACGCTGGATAACTGGGATAGTGGTAGCCATGCAGGATAACCTGGGGTTAGTAGTGTTAGCCATGCAGGATAACCTGGGATAGTGTTAGCCATGCAGGATAACCTGGGATAGTGTTAGCCACGCAGGCTAACCTGGGATGTGTTGGCCACGCAGGATAACCTGGGATTAGTGTTAGCCACGCAGGATAACCTGGGTAGTGTTAGCCAGCAGGAAACCTGGGATGTGTTTAGGCCACGCAGGATAACCTGGGATAGTGTTAGCCATGCAAGATAACCTGGGTAGATGTTAGCCATGCAGGTTAACATGGGTTTGTGTTTAGCCACGCATGATATATCCTGGGATAGTGTTAGCCACGCAAGATAACCTGGGTAGTGTTAGCACGCAGGATAACTGGGATAGTGTTAGCCATGCAGGATAACCGGAGAAAGTGTTTAGCCATGCAGGATTAACCTGGGGTTAGTGGTAGCATGCAGAATAACCTGGGGATAGTGTTAGCCATGCAGGATAACTGGGGTAGATGTTAGCCCATGCAGGATAACCTGGGTAGTGTTTTAGCCATGCAGGATAACCTGGGGTAGTGTTAGCATGCAGGATAACCTGGAAGTGTTAGCCACGGCAAGATAACCTGGGATAGTGTTAGCCACGCCAAGATAACCTGGGTAGTGTTAGCCCATGCAGGATAAACCTGGGATAGTGTTAGCCATGCAGGATAACCTGGGGTAGTGTTAGCCATGCAGGATAACCTGGGGTAGGGTTAGCATGCAGGATTCCTGGGATCAGTGTTTTTAGCATTCAGGTTAACCTGGGATAGTGTTAGCCCATGCAGGATAACCTGGGGTGGTAGGGTAGCCTATGCAGGGATAACCTGGGATAGTGTTAGCCATGCAGGATAACTGGGATAGTGTTAGCCATGGCAGGATAATAACCTGGGGTAGTGTTAGCCATGCCGTATAACCTGGGATAGTGTTTCATGCAGGATAAACCTGGGGTGTGTTAGCCATGCAGGATAACCTGGGGTTGGGTTAGCTATGCAGGATACCTGGATAGTGTAGCCATCAGGATAACTGGGGTTGGGTAGTGTTAGCCATGAGGAAAACCTGGGATAGTGTTAGCCATGCTGGATATACTGGATGTAGTAGTTAGCCATGCAGGATACACCTGGGGCAGTGTTAGCCATGCAGGGATAACCTGGGGGTAAGGGTTAGCCAATGCAGGGATAACCTGGTATAGTGTTAGCCATGCTGACAAGGATAAACCTGGGGTAGTGTTAGCCATGCAGGATAACCTTTGGGGGGGTAGTGTTAGCCATGCGTTAACCTGGGGGTGTGTTTAGCCAAGCAGGGATAACCTGGGGGTAGGGTTAGCCATGCATGATAAACTGGGATTATAGTGTTAGCCACGCAGGATAACATTGGGGTAGAGTGTTAGCCATGAGGATAACCTGGGATAGTGTTAGACCACGCCAGGATAACCTGGGATAGTGTTAGCCACGCAGTATAACCTGTGATACGTGGTAGCCATGCGGTAACTGGGTAGGGTTAGCCATGCAGGATAAACTGGGGATAGTGTTAGGCACGCAGGATAACCTGGGGTGGTGTTAAGCCATGCTGGATAACTGGGATAGTGTTAGCCATGGCAGGATAACCTGGGGTGGTAGTGTTAGCCATGCAGGATAAACCTGGGAATGAGTGTTAGCCATGCAGGATAACTGGGGTTGGGTTAGCCCAGCAGGATAACCTGGGGTAGTGTTAGGCCATGAAAGATAACCTGGGATAGTGTTAGCCACGCAGGTTAACCTGGGATAGTGTTAGGGCCACGCAGGATAACCTGGGATAGTGTTAGCACGCAGGATAAACCTGGATAGTGTTAGCCACGCAGGATTAACTGGGATAGTGGTTAGGCCACCAGGATACCTGGAGATAGTGTTAGCCATGCAAGGATAACATGGATAGTGTTAGCCATGCCAGGGTAACCTGGGATAGTGTTAGCCATGCAAGAAACCTGGGATAGTGTTAGCAATGCAGGATACTGGGATAGTGTTAGCACGCAGGATAACCTGGGATAGTGTTAGCCATGCAGGATACACGTGGATAGTGTTAGCCATGGGGCCCAGGATAAACCTGGGATAACCTGTTAGCCACGCAGGATAACCTGGGATAGTTGTTAGCCCATGCAGGGATAACACTGGGATAGTGTTAAGACCGCAGAGAATAAACTGGGTAGTGTTAGCCATGCAGGATATTACCCTAGGATAGGTGTTAGCCACGCAGATAACCTGGGATAGTTGTTAGCCATGCAGGATAACCTGGGATAGTGTTAGCCATGCAGGATAACCTGGGATAGTGTTAGCCACGCAGGATAATGGGATAGTGTTAGCCATGCGGATAACCTGGGATAGTGTTAGCATGCAGGATAACCTGGATAGTTTAGCCATGCAGATTAACTGGGATAGTGTTAGCCATGCAGGATAACCAGGGAATAGTGTAGCCATGCAGGGATAACCTGGGATTAGTGTTAGCCATGCAGGATAAACCTGGGGTAGTGTTTAGCATGCAGGATAACCTGGGGTAGGGGAGTTTCCCACCAGGCCACTCTGAGGACTATTAAAAAATGCTACTTACACCATAGTAAATATCTGCCCGGACTTAAAAACCCAGATTCAATAATTACTTTTCGTTTTTTGTTTTTTCATGTTGTTTTAGAGGAAAATTTTTTACTTTTTAAAATTGTTTTATGTTTAAAAAAAAAAATTTTTTTTTTTTTGCTTTATTTTTCCTTAATTTTTTCCTTTTTCTTTTCTAATTAGGGTTTTCCTTTCAAATTCTCCCCATTTAATGTCTGAGGGGCTAAGAATGGCATGTGGTCTGGCACTTGAGGTTACTCAAGGTACAGAAAAACTGGGAAGAGAAAGACGCTTCCTAAAGGCGAAGGTGAAGAATACAGGCTGTGATATACAGAAGGAGAGACATTTGGCAGAAAAAATAACAAATTTTTTATTTAAGTTTTAAGGTTCATACAGGAGAAAAGAGTCTCGGGAAGAATTTAAAAAGCCAAAAACTGAAACGGGAAAAGAAACTTAAAAATATTATTTTCTTATGCCAAATCAAAGTGTAGGCCCCCTTGCTTTGACAAAAAATTTGACTTACACAGTGACAGCAAAGAAATGACTCAGCTTTTTTGTGAGCCGTTTAACCGCTAAGAGTCGACAATCTAAATTAAATTTTTTTTATAAAAATGGACTCAAAATCTGGTAAACAAAGAATTTCTGTTAATAGAAAACCCCAAGGTTTTTAAACAGAAAAATAACAGGCCCATCACCGGCCCCAGGGCCCAGCCTCGGGAACTCGTTTTATCAAAAAAGCGAGAACCCCTGTTACGTGTCATTAAAAACAACAGATAAAAACCCCATCCAAAGGGTGGCGAAAAAAAATTTCAAAAAAAATCCATAGCACTAAAGTCCCACTTAAAATTCCTTTGAAGAATTCTAAGAGACAGTGCAACCACTAATACCCTCAATTACACAACCCCGGGCAACCGGGTTTAGAGCAGGTCGTCCCTGCCCAGCACTGGCCCTATGACAAAGGTTTTCCCGGATGATCTAGAAGACAAACAAATGCGTATAGTATAAACGACTTTGCAAAGCCCTTTGACCAAGTTATCATGGTGTAATAGCACACAATGTGTGTAAAGAAATAACAAAGAGTAATAGTAAACGGTAAAAGCTGAGGCGGCTACGGTTTTAAAATTTTTGTTTCCACAAGGCACAGTACTCACTCGCTCCTGTTCCTATCTATATTGACAGACAGAGATGTAAGCCACGCATGGTGTCTTCCCTTTGCGACTTGGGTTTTCCCGGAGCGGTTTCGGGGGTCAATGCCCCCGCGGCTGGTCTGGAACAGGCTCTGGTGGTCAGGGTCTGTGAACAGGCTGTTTCTGCTGGCCCCCAGCAAGCTGATGCGAAAAACCCAGCCGGTTGGTCAAGTGCTGACTTTAGGTGCCTGTCCTGTGTTCTTTTAAAAGGGCAGAGGGGCTTGGTAATCCCCTTTTTGTTTTGGGGGGAGTTGAAAGTCTTTGGCCCCGGAACTTATTATGTTGTCTTCAGTGAACTCGTGGCGCCCCCGATTTCATCGGGGGAATGTTGCATCTCCTGCCCAGTCTTTTGCTTTCATTGGGGTGATTTTCTTTGCAGGTTTGGTACCCAATTCCCTCCAGGCCTTCCAAAATGTTTTTTTATCATGTATCTCTTCGATGCATTCCCGGGATAAAATCAAGGCCTTCAAAAGTTCCAGTAATTTTTGGTGTTATCATACTTTGTGTGCCTGAAAGTTCTTTGTACACTTCCGGGTTTCAAGTTGCTGCCCTTTAAAGGGGCCCCTTAGTGTCAGCAGTATTTTGCCTAGGAGCAAAGGATTTTAGAGAATCTATTGGTTGGCATCCCCCAGTTTTTTAGGTTTTATTTTCCCTTCTATATTTTTTTTTTAGCAGATGTGGTAGATACTTGTTGGGTCTTTGAAAGGCGGATCCTCTGCATTTCACTCCGGTTTTTTTCACATTTTTTTCCCCTCTTTTTTGTTTTAT
>NW_026464435.1:0-14274 GCF_026875155.1 Cherax quadricarinatus
ATTATTACTGTAGGTGTTGTTATTATATTACTGTGAGGTGTAGTTATTATTATTACTGTGAGGTGTAGTTATTATTATTACTGTGAGGTGACTTATTATTTTTAACTGTGAGGTGTAGTTATTATTATTACTGTGGGGTGTTGTTTTTTATTATTTACTGGGGAGGTGTAGTTATTATTATTACGGGTGGGTGAGTTATTATTATTACTGTGAGGTGACTTATTATTATTACTGTGAGGTGTATTATTATTATTACTGTGAGGTGTAGTTATTATTATTACTGTGAGGTGTTATTATTATTACTGTGAGGTGTAGTTATTATTATTACTGTGAGGTGACTTATTATTATTACTGTGAGGTGTAGTTATTATTATTACTGTGAGGTGTAGTTATTATTATTACTGTGAGGTGTAGTTATTATTATTACTGTGAGGTGTAGTTATTATTATTACTGTGAGGTGTAGTTATTATTATTACTGTGAGGTGTAGTTATTATTATTACTGTGAGGTGAATTTTATTATTACTGTGAGGTGAATTATTATTACTGTGAGGTGTAGTTATTATTATTCTGTGAGGTGTAGTTATTATTATTACTGTGAGGTTTAGTTAGAATAACCTTCTTGTGGAAAAATGTTCTCGTTTAAGTTATCTTAAAAAAGTTGCTCATAATGTTAATTAGACTTCAAAAAATTACATTAAATAATCACTGAAAGAGTAATGTACACAATATTGTCTTAACGTAATTGATATGGATGAACAGATATAATAACAAGTTAGAAAAATTAATATTAAGTGAGGAATTTTTTTTACATAATTTCCTAAAAATTGTTATAAAGGGGTCTGTATTTAAAATTGTGTATAACAAAAAAAGGATGCAGAGGATTTGAGGAAAGGGAGTGAGTGAGAGGAGAACAGGAGGAGGACCGCAGAGAGAGAGAGAGAGAGGCCATATTGAATTTAATGTGTGACCACTGGACTGCACTGTGCAATATAATCAGGCGTTCTCGAAGGACAATTTTAGTTTTTCGGTCTGAATTTTGATAGGAACCCGTGTTAATGTTCTCTGCTGAATAATTGGGATAAATAGAGTGGAAACCCCTTACATTTTGGCAACCAGGAGGGAAAAATAGATTACACCAGTTCTCCCAGGAGCACACCTCAGCTAAGTGACGCTTACTCATTAGCCATCGTAAATTCTAGCTTCGAGGGTTATGTTAGTGTGTATTCCTTCACCATTGTCTTTCAGTAATGAAATAGTAAGTGTTAATACCATTTTTTTTTTGTGTACTCAGCAAGCCTAATCATATACAGTCCACATTATTTTATAATTTACCCTTATTAGTATTAATGTTTAATATTGTAATTATTAATTTAATGTGAGGTCTAATTTTTTGTGTGTGTGGTAGGGAGTGGGCATCGAGGGAGCTACACTTAGGTGACCTGCTGTGACTTAAGTCCCACTTGCCTCACCCAGATTGCTTACAGGTAATAATTCAGGTAATGCCCTGTAGGCCTCCTGCAGGTAATTTACTTACATATTAATAATAATTCTAAAAAAGCCTTTGGTTCTAACGAACTCGGATATGTAATCAGGGGACATTCAATTTAATTTAATGATTTGTTTGAAAATATTAGATACCTGGGTTCACCTATAATTGGAAATAATTAATTAATTAATGATATTTGCGTAGTGGATCATAGTTCCCACAATTAATTGGATTTGCATGCCCAGTGGGGCTGAAATTGTATTCCTTATACATTTGTAATATTCATGGACTTGTGTAATTATGTAAATTAATTGCTAAGCCCAGTGAGGCTAGGATTGTAATTGATATAATTGTTAATTTGCTAAGCCCAGATAGGGCTAGGAATATTATCCTTCTTTCAGATAATAATAATAATAATAATAATAATAATAATAATAATAATAATAATAATAATAATAATAATAATAATAATAAAAATAATAATAATAATAATAATAATAATATAATCATTATTTTACTAAGCCAGGAAATATTTGTCTAGGATAGTTGGTGTATATTGTAATAATTATATCAAAGTCTCATTGTATAATTTGTATAACCAGTGTTCATTGAGTCTAATATATAAAGGAGCCATGGATGAGAGTAATGTAATTAATGTGAATGGAAGGTCAATGGGAATTAAGGCTATAAAGGCAAAACAGGTCATGTGACCAGAGCTTATGATCAACGACTGGAATTGGTGGCAGAAGAAACTGTGAATAAGGTTAATCTAGAATTGTGTTTGGAATCATTAGAAAATAGGTATGTATCATATAAATTGTATTACGCATAGGCAACAGTTAGGCAGCTTTATTCCAAAACGTTTCGCCTAGACAGTAGGCTTCTTCAGTCGAGTACAGAAAGTAGGCAGGAGCAGTAGAGGGGCTGACAACCTCAAATGTACGACATAAATGGTGATTGACAGATTACATCGTCTTTATATCTCTACTGCTCCTGCCTACTTTCTGTACTCGACTGAAGAAGCCTACTGTGTAGGCGAAACGTTTCGGAATAAAGTTGCCTAACTGCTGCCTATGTGTCTTACCTACCAACCTGTCGGTATTGTATACCATTTTGATATTCAAATTGTATTACACAGAATATGAAGATCTGATAGTAAACTGAGCAGATGATAATGAAAGGGAATTATTAATTAATCTATATTATGAAATGGAAGAGGAAATACTATCGTGTTAAAGTGAAGTATTAAATAAATTAAATTGTGTAGATACTACCGTTGAGCAATCTAGTAACGTAAATACCAGATCTTTGCCCAAACTCCCAGAGTTAAGTCTACCAACATTTAATCCAGGAGACAAATGGGAGGAATTCTGGTCAGTATTTAAGGCTGCTGTACATGTGAGAAATGATATAGCAGATGTCACAAAATTATTTTATCTCAAAGGGCAAGTCAGAAGCGATGCTTATGCCCTGATTCAAAGGTTCCAAAATATAGACTGGAGGAAGTCGACATACTGAGGTGACTTATTTTAATAGGGAGCAAAGTAGGTTTGACCTAGTACATATTGTGATTAATTTAAGAGCTCCAGAACACAATTACCACAAATTTGCAACAATTTAGAGTTAAATTAGAAAGCACTCTTAAGCCCTTTGGGAGTAATAGGTTCGATTGGGAGAATCAGACTGGATATTAAGTGCTGTCTTACAGAATAAATTAAGTTAATATCTCTAGTTGAGTTAATATCTCTAGTTGAGTTAATATCTCTAGTAAGGCTGATGCATGCAATGGAGGGGTTGAGATGAAAAGCTGTAAGCCCATTCCCTGAAAGTTGGCTGCCTTGGATCAAAGTCTAGCGCAAGCTGGACTCCAAAGTATTGTCCGGTGTGGGTAGATTGGTAAAAGCACTGCGTACCTTGTTCCAAGGTTCGTAGGCTCGATTCTCTTTCAGCCAGAGATCAGTGTTCGTGTATATTTAGCCTGCTCTTGCGAATTCCTTGATATATATATATATATATATATTATATATATATATATATATATATATATAATATATATATATATATATATCTTTCATTCAACATACCAGCCGTATCCCACCGAGGCGGGGTGGCCCAGAAGAAAACTAAAGTTTCTCTTTTTAAATTTAGTAATATATACAGGAGAAGGGGTTACTAGCCCCTTGCTCCCGGCATTTTAGTCGCCTCTTACAACACGCATGGCTTACGGAGGAAGAATTCTGTTCCACTTCCCCATGGAGATATATATATATATATATATATATATTATATATATATATATATAATATATTATATATATATATATATATATAATTCTTTCTTTCAACACACCGGCCGTATCCCACTGAGGTGGGGTGGCCCAAAAGGAAAAACAAAAGTTTCTCCTTTTACATTTAGTAATATATACAGGAGAAGAGGTTACTAGCCCCTTGCTCCCGGCATTTTAGTCGCCTCTTACAACACGCATGGCTTACGGAGGAAGAATTCTGTTCCACTTCCCAATGGAGATAAGAGGAAATAAACAAGAACAAGAACTAGAAAGAAAATAGAAGAATACCTAGAGGGGCGTGTATATATATGCATAAACATGGATGTGTAGTGTGACCTAAGTGTAAGTAGAAGTAGCAAGACGTACCTGAAATCTTGCATGTTTATGAGACAGACAAAAGACACCAGCAATCCTACCATCATGTAAAACAATTACAGGTTGTCGTTGTACACTCACTTGGCAGGACGGTAGTACCTCCCTGGGCGGTTGCTGTTTACCAACCTACTACCTATACCTATATAATATTATATATATATTATATATATATATATACTACCTATATATATAAATATGCATATATATATATATATATATATATATATTTATATATATATATATATATATATATTATATTATAAATATTATATATATATATATATATTTATATATATATATATATATATATATATATATATATGTCGTGCCGAATATGTAAAACTGGTCAATTAGCAAGAGCTCATTTAAAATTAAGTTCTTTATGAAATTTTCTCTTATACGTTTAAAGAATATTTTTTTTCATTAATGTTAATGTAAAAAATTTAAATTTTTCACCAAGAACAATTTATTTTAGCCTAACCCAACTAAATATATTTTAGATTTGTTTACAATAATTTAAAACTTTACAAACACAGTGAAATATATTTTATTCGTTAGGTTCAGAATGATTTTGGCGAAATTTATTGCATTCCAACAATTTTCGCTTGTCCTATATGGCAAGATGAGCGTTGCTATTTAAGCCAAGATCGCAAGTGGCCCGAAAAAGAAAAACTTTTATAATCATTCACTCCATCACTGTCTTGCCAGAAGGGTGCTTTACACTACAGTTTTTAAACTGCAACATTAACACCCCTCCTTCAGAGTGCAGGCACTGTTCTTCCCATCTCCAGGACTCAAGTCCGGCCTGCCGGTTTCCCTGAATCCCTTCATAAATCTTACTTTGCTCACACTCCAACAGCACGTCAAGTATTAAAAACCATTTGGCTCCATTCACTCCTGTCAAACACGCTCACGCATGCCTGCTGGAAGTCCATGCCCCTCGACACAAAAAAACCTCCTTCACCCCCTCCCTCCAACCTTTCCTAGGCCGACCCCTACCCCGCCTTTTCCCTTCCACTACAGACTTATACACTCTTGAAATCATTCTGTTTCGCTCCACTCTTTCTACATGTCCGAACCACCTCAACAACCCTTCCTTAGCCCTTTGGACAACAGTTTTGGCAATCCCGCACCTCCTCCTAACTTCCAAACTATGAATTCTCTGCATTATATTCACACCACATATTGCCCTCAGACATGACATCTCCACTGCCTCCAGCCTTCTCCTCGCTGCAACATTCATCACCCATGCTTCACACCCATACAGGAGCGTTGGTAAAACTATACTCTCATACATTCTCCTCTTTGCTTCCAAGTATAAAGTTCTTTGTCTCCACAGACTCCTAAGTGCACCACTCACCCTTTTCCCATCATCAATTCTATGATTCACCTCACCTTTCATATACCCATTCGCTGACACGTCCACTCCCAAATATCTGAATACATTCACCTCCTCCATACTCTCTCCCTCCAATCTGATATCCAATCATTCATCACCTAATCTTTTTTGTTATCCTCATAACCTTACTCTTTCCAGTATTCACTTTCAATTTTCTTCTTTTACATACCCTACCAAATTCATCCACCAACCTTTGCAACTTCTCTTCAGAATCACCTAAGAGCACAGTGTCATCAGCAAAGAGCAATTGTGACAACTCCCACTTTATGTGTGATTCTTTATCTTTTAACTCCACACCTCTTGCCAAGACCCTTGCATTTACTTCTCGTACAACCCCATCTATAAATATATTGAACAACCACGGTGACATCACACATCCTTGTCTAAGGCCTACTTTTACTGGGAAATATTCTCCCTCTTTCCTACATACTCTACCTTGAGCCTCACTATCCTCGTAAAAACTCTTCACTGCTTTCAGTAACCTACCTCCTATACCATACATCTGCAACTTCTGCTACGTTGCCCTCCTATCCACACTGTCATACGCCTTTTCCAAATCCATAAATGCCACAAAAACCTCTTTAGCCATAACGAAATACTGTTTCACTGTAAACACCTGGTCCATACACCTCCTACCTTTCCTAAAGCCTCCTTGTTCATCTGCTATCTTATTCTCCGTCCTACTCTTAACTCTTTCAATAACAACTCAACAATACACTTTGCCAGGTAAACTCAACAGACTTATCAGCCTATAATTTTTGCACTCTCTTTTGTCCCCTTTGCCTTTATACAAAGGAACTATGCATGCTCTCTGCCAATCCCTTGGTACCTTAACCTCTTCCATACATTTATTAAATAAGAGCACCAACCACTCCAAAACTATATCCCCACCTGCTTTTAACATTTCTATCTTTATACAATAAATCCCAGCTGCCTTACCCCCTTTCATTTTACCTACTCACTCACGAACTTACCCTACACTCACAACTGGCTCTTCCTCACTCCTACAAGATGTTATTCCTCCTTGCCCTATACACGAAATCACAGCTTCCCTTTCTTCATATACATGTATATTATATATATATATATATATTATATATATATTTATATATATATATATATATTATATATATATATATATATATATATATATATATAATATATATATATATATATATATATATATATATATATATATATATATATATTATATAATATATATATTAATATAATATATATATATATATATATATATATATATACATATATATTAATATATATATATAATATATATATATAATATAATATATTATAATACATATATATATATATATATATAATATTTAATATATATATATATATATATATATATATATATTATATATATATATTATATATATATGCAAAACAACCACTCTGAAAGAATAGAGAAATTCAAGCGCTTTCGTGACTACTCACATTATCAAGGAACTATGAAAGTAAAGCATCCAAGGAAGGTATTATAAGGGGGTCTGGCCAACACCTCACTATCAGATCTCACAAGGGTTTTTTAAAAACCCGACCCCGCGCCGGCCCCCCCCTGGAAAAGGTCCTTTTTTTCCCAAACCCCCAAAAAAAATTTTTCTACCCCCAAGGGAAAAATTTTTTTAAAAATTTTATTTGTCCAGTGTATTATTAAATTTTTTCCCAAAATTTTATTTAAATTTTAAATGGATTAAAATTTTAAAATAATTTCCAAAAAGGGAAAATTATATGGAAAAAAAGATTCAATTATATTTCCCGTCGACCAATTTGGGCTTGCTTGATACCCACTTTCTCAACTTTTTTTTAAAAACATTTTGGATGGTTTTAAAATCTTAATGAATTTTAAAAGAACAAATTTTAAACCCTGGTAAGAATGTAAGGATTTTTAACCACCAAATTTTATTTTCAAAAAGTTTAGGGGGAAATAGTTTCAAACAAGTCCATGGTCCCACAGGAATATAATAGAATTTGTTTCAAAAAAAAAAAAAGTTTTGACAAATATGGGAAAATTTTTTCCCTTTTTTTTATAAAATTTTGATCCATTTAATTTAAATTTAATTTGAAATTTGGGGAAAAATTTAAAAAATACACTGGGCGAATTTAAAAATTTTTAAAAAAAAATTTTTGGGTTTTTAAAAAGTTTGTTGGTGGTTGTGCCCAAGGACAAGGTGTCCAAATTGGACCCGGGGCCGGTTTAAAGGGGGTTTACCGGGTTTTGGGATCTGATAGTGAGGGGTTTTGGGCCCGGGGCCCCAAATTTAATTTTACCTTTCCCTTTGGGTGCTTTACCTTTAAAATTCCTTGATAAAAGTGGTAGGTCACGAAAGCGTTTTGGGAATTTTTTCTATTTTTTAGATTTGGGTTTTTTTTTGCGTATTCAGAAAATTTACCTGTTTACTGTGATTTATTGCATATATAATTTATTTAAAATATTAATTTTATTTTTATATATATATTTTTTTATATTAAATATATATATATTTATATATAAATATTATATATTTATATATATATTATTTTATAAAATATATATTTATATTTATATATTTTTATTTAATATGCATATTTTTATATATGTATTTTTTTATTATATATATATATATATAATATATATTTTATATATTATTTATATATATATATTATATTTTTATATATATTTATATAATATTTATTATTTATATATTATATATATATATATTTTATTTTATATATATATATTTTAAATATTTATTTTATCGTTGCCCAATAGGGAGAAAAATTGCGATTTTTGGCTTAAATTGGGAACGCTCATCTTTCCATATGGACAAGCAAAATTTGTTTTATGAAATTTTTTCGGGGGAAAAAACATTTTGAAAAATAACGAAAAAATATATTTCACTGTGTTTGTTTAGTATTAAAATTTATTGTAAACAAATCAAAATATATTTAGTTGATTGGGGCTAAACAAAATTGTTTTGTTAATAAGGTTGGGGAAAGTTTTGTAATTTTCTTTTTTGTGCAAAATTTTTTTTTTTACTTTAAAAAAAATTAAAAAAAATATACCTTGAAACTTATAAGAGAAAATTTTTTAGAAAGGACTTAATTTTAAATGAGTTCTTGCAAATTTTACCAGTTTTAATATTCGGCACACATATATATATTATTTTAAATTATATATATTAATATATATATATATATATATATATATATATATATATATTATATATAATATATATATATATATATATATGGTTTTTTAAATATATTTAAGATGGGGTTGTAAGAGAAGTAAATGCGGGGGCCCCTTGGCAAGAGGCGGGAGTTAAAAGTAAAGAATCACACAAGGGGGAGTTGTCACAGCTGCCTTTGCTGATGACACGTGCTCTTGGGAGATTCTGAAGAGAAGCTGCAGAGTTTGGTGGATAAATTTGGTGGGTGTGCAAAAAAAAGAAAATTAAAAGGTGAATACAGGAAAGAGTAAGGTTATGAGGATAACAAAAAGTTAGGTGATGAAAGATTGAATATCGATTGGAGGGAGAGAGTAGGGGAGGAGGTGAACGTATTCAGATATTTGGGAGTGCGTGTCAGCGGAGGGGGTCTATGAAAGATAGGTGAAACATAAATTGTGAGGGAAAAAGGGGTGAGTGTGCATTAGGGGTCTGTGGGGACAGAGAACTTTGTCCTTGGGGGCAAAGAGGGGAATGGGTATGAGGTATAGTTTTACCAACGCTCTTATATGGGTGTGAAGCATGGGTGATGAATGTTTCAGCGAGGGGAAGGTGGGGCAGTGGAGATGTCATGTCGAGGGCAATGTTGGTGGAATATAATGCAGGGAAAATTGTAGTTTGGAAATTAGGAGGAGGTTCGGGGTTTCCAAAACTGTTGTCCCGAGGGCTGAGGGGAAAGGGGGGTTGAGGTGGTTCGGACTGTAGGAGAAAGGGGGCAAAAGAATAACTTCAAGAGTGTATCAGTCTGTAGTGGAAGGAAGGGGGGTAGGGGTCACCCTAAAGGTTGGGAGGGGGGGGTTTAAAGGAGGTTTTGGGGCGAGGGGCTTGGATTTCCCACAGGCATGCGTACGTTTTGACAAGTGAATGAGACAAATGGTTTTCAATACTTGACGTGCTGTTGGAGTGTGAGCAAAGTAAATTTTTATGAAGGATTCAGGGAAACCGGCGGGCCGGACTTGAGTCCTGGAGATGGGAAGTACAGTGCCTGCACTCTGAAGGGGGTTTGGTGTTAATGTTGCAGTTTAAAAACTGTAGTGTAAAGACCTTCTGGCAAGACAGTGATGGAGTGAATGATGGTGAAGTTTTTCTTTTTCGGGCCACCCTGCCTTGGTGGGAATCGGCCAGTGTGATAATAAAATAAAAAAAAATTTAAAATTTTTATATATATTTATATTATATATAATATATATATATATATTTATATATATATATATATATATATATATATATTTATATATATATATATATGTATATATATTATATATATATATATATATACATACATATATATGTCGTGCCGAATAGGCAGAACTTGCTATCTTGGGGTTTTAAATAGCAACGCTAATCTTGCCATGTAGGACAAGTTAAAAATTTGTGTATGCAATAATTTCGCCAAAATCATTCTGAACCTAACGAAAAAAATATATTTGATTGTGTTTGTTTAGTTTCTTAAATTATTGTAAACGTACTTAAAATTATATTTAGCTGGGGTTTGGCTTAAAATAATTTTTTCTTGTTATAATAAGGTTAGGTAAGTTTTTTTTAAGATTCTTTTGGTGTTAAAATTAAAATTTTTTACATTAACATTAATGAAAAAATATATATCTTTAAACGTATAAGAGAAAATTTTAGATAGGACTTAATATGAAATGATTCTTGCTAACTGACATGTTTTACATATTCGGCACAACATATATTTATATTTTATATAATATATTTTATATAAATAAAATATATAATATTATATATATATATATTATATATATATATATATATATATACATATATATATATATATAATTTTATATATATATATATTTATATATATATATATATATATATATATATTATATAATATATATATTTATATATATAAACATACATATATATATATATATATATATTATATATATATATATATATATATATATAAATTATATATATATAATATATATAAAGGTTTATGAACTAAAAGAGGAGGCAGTTAGGGAAAGATATAAACAGCTAATGGAGGATAGATGGGCTAATGAGAGCATAGGCAATGGGTAGAAGAGGTATGGGGTAGGTGTTAAAAATGTAGTGTTAGAGTGTTCAGCAGAAGTTTTGTGGTTACAGGAACGTGGGTGCGGAGGGAAGAGGAGCGATTGGTGGAATGATGATGTAAAGAGAGTAGTAAGGGAGAAAAAGTTAGCATATGAGAAGTTTTTACAAAGTAGAAGTGATGCAAGGAGGGAAGAGTATATGGAGAAAAAGAGAGAGGTTAAGAGAGTGGTGAAACAATGTAAAAAGAGGACCAAATGAGAGAGTGGGTGAGATGTTATCAACAAATTTTGTTGAAAAATAAGAAAAAGTTTTGGAGTGAGATTAACAAGTTAAGGAAGCCTAGAGAACAAATGGATTTGTCAGTTAAAAATAGGAGAGGAGAGTTATTAAATGGAGAGTTAGAGGTATTGGGAAAATGGAGGGAATATTTTGAGGAATTGTTAAATGTTGATGAAAAAAAGGGAAGCTGTGATTTCGTGTATAGGGCAAGGAGGAATAACATCTTGTAGGAGTGAGGAAGAGCCAGTTGTGAGTGTGGGGGAAGTTTCGTGAGGCAGTAGGTAAAATGAAAGGGGGTAAGGCAGCCGGGATTGATGGGATAAAGATAGAAAGTGTTAAAAGCAGGTGGGGATATAGTTTTGGAGTGGTTGGTGCAATTATTTAATAAATGTATGGAAGAGGGTAAGGTATCTAGGAATTGGCAGAGAGCATGCATAGTTCCTTTGTATAAAGGCAAAGGGGATAAAAGAGAGTGCAAAATTATAGGGGGATAAGTCTGTTGAGTATACCTGGTAAAGGGGTATGGTAGAGTTATTATTGAAAGACTTAAAAGTAAGACTGAGAATAGGATAGCAGATGAACAAGGAGGCTTTAGGAAAGGTAGGGGGGTGTGTGGACCAGGTATTTACAGTGAAACATATAGTGAACAGTATTTAGATAAGGCTAAAGAGGTCTTTGTGGCATTTATGGATTTGGAAAAGGCATATGACAGGGTGGATAGGGGGGCAATGTGGCAGATGTTGCAGGTGTATGGTGTAGGAGGTTTAGGTTACTGAAAGCAGTGAAGAGTTTTTACGAGGATAGTGAGGCTCAAGTTAGAGTACATAGGAAAGAGGGAAATTATTTCCCAGTAAAAATAGGCCTTAGACAGGGATGTGTGATGTCACCGTGGTTGTTTAATATATTTATAGATGGGGTTGTAAGAGAAGTAAATGCGAGGGTCTTGACAAGAGGCGTGGAGTTAAAAGATAAGGAATCACACATAAAGTGGGAGTTGTCACAGTTGCTCTTTGCTGATGACACTGTGCTCTTGTGAAAATTCTGAAGAGAAATTGCAGAGATTGGTGGATGAATTTGGTAGGGTGTGCAAAAAAAAGAAAATTAAAAGTGATTACAGGAAAGTGTAAGGTTATGAGGGTAACAAAAATATTAGGTGATGAAAGATTGGATATCAGATTGGAGGGAGAGAGTATGGAGGAGGTGAATGTATTCAGATATTTGGGAGTGGACGTGTCAGCGGATGGGTCTATGAAAGATGAAGTGAATCATAGAATTGATGAGGGGAAAAGGGTGAGTGGTGCACTTAGGAGTCTGTGGAGACAAAGAACTTTGTCCTTGGAGGCAAAGAGGGAAATGTATGAGAGTATAGTTTTATCAACACTCTTATATGGGTGTGAAGCATGGGTGATGAATGTTGCAGCGAGGAGAAGGCTGGAGGCAGTGGAGATGTCATGTCTGAGGCAATGTGAGGTGAGAAATTTAAAGCAGAGAATTCGTAGTTTGGAAGTTAGGAGGAGGTGCGTGATTACCAAAACTGTTGTCCAGAGGCTGAGGAAGGGTTGTTGAGGTGGTTCGGACATGTAGAGAGAATGGAGCGAAACAGAATGACTTCAAGAGTGTATCAGTCTGTAGTGGAAGGAAGGCGGGGTAGGGGTCGGCCTAGGAAAGGTTGGAGGGAGGGGTAAAGGAGGTTTTGTGTGCGAGGGGCTTGGACTTCCAGAGCGTGCGTGAGCGTGTTTGATAGGAGTGAATGGAGACGAATGGTTTTTAATACTTGACGTGCTGTTGGAGTGTGAGCAAATGTAACATTTATGAAGGGGGTTTTCAGGGAAACCGGCAGGCCGGACTTGAGTCCCGGAGATAGGAAGTACAGTGCCTGCCCTCTGAAGGAGGGGTGTTAATGTTTTAGTTTAAAAACTGTAGTGTAAAGCACGCTTCTGGCAAGACAGTGATGGAGTGAATGATGGTGAAGTTTTTCTTTTTCGGGCCACCCTGCCTTGGTGGGAATCGGCCAGTGTGATAATAAATAAATAAGTAAATAAATATATATATATATATATATATATATATATATAATATATATATATATATATATATAAATATATATATATATATATATAAATATATATATATATATATGTCGTGCCGAATAGACAGAACTTGCCATCTTGGCTTAAATAGCAACGCTCATCTTGCCATATAGGACAAGTGAAAATTTGTGTATGCAATAATTTCGCCAAATCATTTTGAACCTAACGAAAAAAAATATATTTCACTGTGTTTGTTTAGTATTAAATTACTGTAAACAAATCTAAAATATGTTTAGTTGGGTTAGGCTAAAATAAATTGCTCTTGTTATAATAAGGTTAGGTAAGTTTTCTAAGTTCCTTTTGGTTGCAAAATTATAAATTTTTAAAACCAACATTAATGAAAAAAAATATATCTTTAAACGTATAAGGGAAAATTTTAGAAAGGACTTAATTTTAAATGAGTTCTTGCTAACTGACCAGTTTTACATATTTGGCACGACATATATATATATATATATATATAATATATATAATATATATATATATATATATATATATATATATATATATATATATATATATATATATATATATATATATATATATATATATAATATATATATATATATATATAATCTGTTTGGAGTGTGAGCAGGGTAATATTTAGTGAAGGGATTCAGGGAAACCGGTTATTTTCATATAGTCGGACTTGACTCCTGGAAATGAGAAGTACAATGCCTGCACTTTAAAGGAGGGGTTTTGGGATATTGGCAGTTTGGAGGGATATGTTGTGTATCTATATACGTATATGCTTCTAAACTGTTGTATTCTGAACACCTCTGCAAAAACAGTGATAATATGTTAGTGTGGTGAAAGTGTTGAATGATGATGAAAGTATTTTCTTTTTGAGGATTTTCTTTCTTTTTTGGGTCACCCTGCCTCGGTGGGAGACGGCCGACTTGTTGAAAAAAAAAATAAATATATGCAAGGAATTCGGAAGAGCAGGCGAAATATACACAAACACTGATCTCTGGCTGAAGGAGACTCGAACCTACGAACCTTGGAACAAGGTACGCAGTGCTTTTTCCAATCTACCCACACTGGACCAAAGACTAACCTTTTGGGTTTGTCTTTGAACCCCCC
>NW_026464436.1:0-13742 GCF_026875155.1 Cherax quadricarinatus
TTTTGAAAAAAGAAAAAAATTTGGAGTGGTTAAACAATTTTAGAACCCAGGGAAAAGTAGGGGATTTTCGTTAAAAAACAGAGTAGGGGAGTTGTGTGGGGGAGGGGGGTATTGGGTAGAGGGCGAGAATATTTTGAGGAAACTTTTAAATGTTGAGGAAGAAAGGGGGCAAATTTCAGCACTGGCCAGGGAGGTATCCCACTTTGGGGTGAAGAAGGCAGAATGTAAGTGGGTGGGGTACGTGAGGCATTTAAAAAAAAGGGGGGGGTTTAAACAGGGGAAAACCATGGGATCAGACAAAAAAGTTAAAAGCAGGGGGGGTTTTAAGTTTTTGGAGTGGTTGGTACTTTTGTTTAATAAATTATGAAAGAGGGGAAGGTACCAGGGGGGCGGAGGCATGATTCCCTTTATATAAAGGGAAAAAAGGGGGACAAAAGAGATTGAAAAAATTTTATAGGGAATAAGTTTACTGAGTATACCGGAAAAGTATACGGGGGTTTTTTAATTGAAAGAATTAGAGGTAAACGAATTAGTTTGGGGAGGAAGGAGGTCAGGGGGGTGGGGGGATGTTAGATCAAGTTTTTTACTTTAAAGCATATAGTGAACGTATTTGAAAAAGGTAGGGAGTTTTTATTGCATTTTATGGTTTTAAAAAAGGATATGTTTTAGAGTGGATAGAGAGCAAGGTGGCAGTTTTGAAAAATTTTAATGGAATAGGTGGTAAGTTACTAAATGTTTTTAAAGAGCTTTTATGGGGTTAGTGAGGCTCGGGGTTAGGGTGTGTAGAAGAGGGGGAAAATACTTCCGGTAAAAGTGGTTTAGACAGGGATGTGTAAATGTCACCATGGTTGTTTAAAAATTTTTATAGATGGGGTTGTAAAAAAAAAAATCTAGGGTGTTGGGGAGAGGGGTGGGATTAAAATTAGGGGAATCAAATTCAAATGGGTTGACACAGTTACTTTTTGCTGTGAACTGTGCTTGGGGGAGATTCTAAAAAAAAAATTGCAAAGGTTAGGGGATGAGTTTGAGAAGTGTGAAAAGGTGAAAGTTAAAAGTGAACATAGAAAAGGAAAGGTGATGAGGGTATCAGATTTAATAAAGAAAAATTGGATACAAAATTGGGGGAGGGAATGGAAGAAGTGAAGTTTTCAGATACTTTGGGAGTGACGTGCCGGGGAGGATTTATGAAGGATGGGGTTTAAATCTAAAATTGTGAGGGAAAAAAAGGTGAGGGGTGCTTGAGGTATTGTGGGGGTAAAAAAAAATTTTATCAGAGACAAGAAAGGGAATGTTGAAAAATTGTAGTACAACACTCTTATATGGGTGTGAGCTTGGGGGGGAAATGAGCAGGGGGGACGGTTGGGGGCAGTGGAGATTCTGTCTAAGGGGAAAGGTGGTGTAAATTTTTGCGAAAATTGGGGTGGAAAATTTGGAGGAGGTTGGAGTAATAAAAATATTGTCAGGGGGCAGAAAAAGGGATTTTGAGGTGGTTTGGTATTTAGAGAGAATGGTCAAAGTGAATGCATGGAAAGCATTTTAAATCTATAGGGGGAAAGGGAAAAAGGGGGAGGGGGCGTCCCCCGAAAGGGTTGGGGAAAGGGGGAAAGGGGTTTTGTGGCGGGGGCTTGGACTTCCGCAAGCGTGCATGAGGTGTTTGATAGGGGGTGAATGGACGAAAATAAATTGGGACCTGCGATTGTTTTGGGTGTGAGCAGGGTAAATTTAGTGAAGGGATTAGGGAAACCGGGTTTTTTTCATATAGTCGGACTTGGTCCCCGGGAAAAGGGAAGTAAATCCTGCAATTTTTAAAAGGGGGGGTTTTGGAAATTTGGGATTTGGAGGGATTTTGTTGTTATCTTTATACGATATGCTTCTAAGCTGTTGATTCTAGCCCTCTGCAAAAACAGTGATTGTGTGATGAGGTGAAAGTGTTGAATGTGTGAAAGTATTTTCTTTTTTTGGGGGGTTTTTTTTCTTTTTTTGGGGGCCCCCGCCTCGGTGGGAGAACGACCCACTTGTTGGAAAAAAAAAAAAAAATTTTTATTATATATATATATATTATATTTATATATATAATATAAAATTTTTTATATATATTTAAAAATATAATTTTTTATTAATAATAATATATAATGTCGTGCCCAAAATGTAAAAAATGAAATTAGCAAAACTATTTAAAATTAATCCTTTTTGAAAATTTTCTTATACGTTTAAAGATATATTTTTTTCTTAATGTTAATGTAAAAAATTTTTTTTTGCACCAAAGAACTTAGAAAACTTTTATAACCTTTTTATAACAAGAACAATTTTTTTTTGCCCAACCAAACTAAATTATTTTAGATTTTTTTACAAAATTTTTAAAACTAAAACAAACCAAATGAAATATATTTTTTTTTTTAGGTTCAGAATGATTTTGGCGAAATTATTGCATACACATTTTCACTTGTCCTATGGGGAAGATGAGCGTTGCTATTTAAGCCAAAATCGCAAGTTTGCCATTCGGGGACGACATATTTTATATATATAATTTTATATTATTTTTAATTTTTTTATTAAAAATTTAATATAAAAATATATAAATATATATATATTTTAATATATATTATTTTTTTTATAATTTTTCAGTCATAATGAAAAAATGAATGAATTAGGACTCCCCCGGTAAGGACCCATAGGGGGGGAGGGGGAAATGGGACAGGGGGAAAAAATAATCGGTGAGGGAAAGTCTTGAGTCGAAGATAAAGGTCGGGGACTAGACCCAACAGCCCAACCCGGGAAGCAAAAAGGGGGAACAGCAACACAAAAAAAAGGGAACATCAGTCGTCGGGCTGGCCACTATTGTACTTGCATTGTTGATTTTGAGGGGGGTTGACAGAATGGGGGTTTTGGGCAAGGGGGCTATTTCTTTTTTTGATCAGAGTCGTTGAAGTGTGAGTCAGGGTTACTTCTTTTCTTCAGGGGGGAGGCTTTTTTTTTCTCAATTGTTGGGGGGGAAACGTGAGTAGTTTTGTAATCTTGAGTCGAAGTGCTGGGTGGGCTTGAACGGGTAAAAGGTCAGCCTGAGTGCTGTGGGGGAGCAATGTTTTTTTACGTTTGAAACTTGTTTTCTGTAGACAAAATTCCGTACAATGTGTCACATTCATGGTGGGTTGTTGGTCAGGAGTCGTAAAAAAAGTAATCCTTCCAGTGCAGGTTTGATTCGGTGTTGGTCTTCTGTACAATACGTCGAGTGATGACTGATGGGTTTTGTTTTTGGGTTGCAGCTTTGAAGGTTCCTTCAGTGTTGGTTCCCCGCACAGAGTGTATAAAGCTGAGGGGAATCGGGGCTTTGTTTGGCCCAAATTGGTATGGTATGGAGGCGGAAAATGCTATTGACGCCGCCCCGACGACCCCAATGACGAATTAGGGGGCGTGGTGCTGTCTTGATTTATAGGCAATGTTGTTTGGGGTTTTCAAAAAGGGGGCTCGTCGTTATTAATTTTTAAAATTTCCTTCATCATCTGGTCTTCAAAACTGCGATCTTGGGGATTTTTTTAAAAACTGGCTGGGGTTTTTATTTTGCGGGGAAGTTAAATGATGGCTGTTGTTAAGTGCAAGAAGTTCATAATAGTCGTGTTAAAAAGGCCAGGTTTGCAGCATTTTGCATGCGAGCAAAATATGCAGAATAGTTTTTTGGTAGGATATCATAGGGGGAGGTTGGAGTATGAGGGTGGTGCGACTCTGTTAGGGTTGAGAATCTTGGAGGGTTTGATTGAATCTTTGAAATTGCAGGTATGAAGGAGAAGGTTCCAGATTTCTTAGTTTCTTCCTTCGTTTCTTAGAGAGGATATCCTTGGTATGGAATTTGGCTGCAAGAGATGGTGATACTCTTACATTGATGCAATGGGGAAGTGGAAGTGCAAGAAAAAAAAAACGTCCGCAGACCACAGGGGGGTCTTTATTTTCTTTCTTCACGGGCAGTTGGCAGTAGAGTGATTCACGAGAAACAGGGCCCAAAAGGGTTATGTAAGTAAAGTTCAGGCCATCTGTCGAGGGTTGTGAAGTAGAAGAGATGGCCGGGCCCATAAACGTGCTAGGGCCCGCCATGTAACGCCCAGGAAGTGACCTTGGCACGGGAAGCGGGGGATCTTCACAACAAGTCATCTTGGCCGAGGTGTTTGGGTCTTCAATTGATGACTTTTATTTCCCCAATGGAAATTTCTGATTGCCCTGTCAAGCTTTTTAGAATACAGAACGTTTTTCAAGTGTGTATGGGGACGTGGAGATGTTAAAAACCGCGGTCTTTAGGTTTCATATGAGGCAGGGTGTAATTTCTTCGTAGCTTCAGCATCATCAAAAATCATGAAAAATCCTTTATAAGTAATCTTGGAAACCCCGGGGGGAAACTGCGAAGACTTCAAGCCCTTCGGGCGTCAAATTTTGACGACAGCAGACTTGGGCTTAATTCCCCCACGAGTGACATCGTGGGATGTATTCTTGTGAGGGGAAAGTTCAATAGATAGGAGAAAAAAGGGGGAAAATATAGTAACAATAGTTTCATTGCCGGCTACTCGTTTAAGGGAGGGTCGTCTAGCCCGAATTCCCCTCTTTTCTCCCCCCCAAACCCCTAAATTTTTATTTGTCTGCGGCTACTATTAAAAGGGAGGGTAAGTCAGCTCCCCCCCTTTTTTTTTCCCCCCTTTTCTCCCCCCCCCTGAAAGTGATGTTTTATGCCGGTGTTGTTAACGTAGGGCAGTCTAGCTCCCCCTATCCCTTCCCTCCCTTTCCCCCCCCCCCCCCGAAAGGTTGCGTGTGGGGCTCTTTCAAAAAGTAAAAAAATACCCCCCCAAAAAGCTCCCCCACACTACTGAATTTAAGCCCCCGCCCCTTTTTTTAGTGGTTTTTTTGGTTTTTAAAAACTTCATTTTGACCAAAAATAAACTTAGTCCTTTCAGTCTTGCTCTAGGTTGACTGTTGTAATAAACACTCTCTTGAATATTGTACACTGCCCGGAGAGGGGATTATTTAAAACAGGGGGGAACCTGTCTTCTTTCCCGCTTGGTGTCGAAGGGGGGACCTGGCAATCAACGAGAGAAAGGGGAAATGTCCAGAGCTTCACCCGTTTTAATTTAGTACCTGGTACCGTATGAAATTTTTAGGCGTAACCCCCACTTGCAGCGGAAGAAACCTGCATTCCGCATCGGGGGTAGAATATTTAAGTCTTATCTTCTGTGAAAAACTAAAAATGGTGGTCACCAACACCTGCGACCCCCCCCCCCCCCCCCCCCCCCCTAGCAACGGCTACGATTTTTAACAAACAGTGTCCCCAACACCAGCACCCCAATTAATTTAGCGTTGAATTATTATCATTTTTAATTTTTTCATTTTCTTTAAAGTAGGATTAATATTTCATATTTAAGTGTTTTATTTTTTACTTTTATATAATAAGTGTTTTGTTTGCTGTTATTATTTTTTTTCTTTTCACTAATTTTTGGGAGGACCCAGCCTGAGTAAAGATGAATTTGGGTTTTACAGGGCTGAGTAACCTTTCAAAGTGGCGCCCTTGCGGTCAACTCTACTGAAAAAATTTCAACTCCTCCAATCTACCTTGGAATTAAACGTGCTACCAAGACGGTTACCACCGCCGATTCATTTCTATGGTGGACTAAGTCGGGTATTTAAAGTTGGTGTTTTTTTATAGTCTAAATTTTTTGTAAGTCAAGTCGGGCAGGATATAAATTTAAAATTTTGCCCCATTTTATAAGCTTGAAACATTTTGGGGGATTAGCTCGGGGACCCGAGTTTTTCAGTGAAACTTGTTTCATTGAGTTTTCTTTGTTTAAAGGGGGAACTGTCGGGGACACTCTTGATTTTTGGGTGAAAAAGTTTGGATGGTCAAGGGCCCCATTTACTTGCTGTTTGTCGGGCCGGATAGAACCTTGTTTTCTTTAAAACATATTGTTTAATTGAAGCGGGGTTGAGCCCTTGGTTTTTTTTAGTTTGAGGGGGAGAGGAATTGGAACCCCTCCTTTTTTTTTAATCCCCGTTTCATTTCCCTGTATTTTAAGTTATTCTTGCAAGTATGGATTACCAGTTTTGGATGAACGGGAAGAAAGTTTTGGGAATAACGGGGAAAAAAAAAATTTAATTTTTTATTAGTGCTAAACCGGAAAACTTGAAAGAGAAGAATTGAGGGGGAGAAGAAAGACAGTTAGAAAGGGAAAGAAAAAAGAAAAGGAGAGAGAGGGGAAATAGAAAAAAAAAGAAAAAAGGAGAGAGAGAACGAAAAAAAAGGAAAAAGCAGAAAGAGCCCTTGAAAGGGGGGGAGAAAAATGAGAGAGAGAGTTTGAGAGAGAAATCCGAAAAGAGAGTTAGAAAGACAGCGAGAAGACCAAAAGGCGTGATGATTGATCGTGAAGAAGAGTAGGGAAAAGTGAGGAAAAAGTAAATACGTGAGGAAAAGGTTAAAAATTAAGAGAATTGAGGAAAAAGAGCAAAGGATAGAGAAGTTGGGGAAAAAAAAGCTAGAAAACCGGAGTTAATGAGAAAAAAGGATCGTGAGCTCGAAATCTCCCCTTAATTAGAGAAAAAAAAAGTTAACTTTTCTCAAAAAATTAGAGGAAGGAGTAAAGGAAAAACGGAAATAGTGACATATTCCCCACCTAATTTCCCCCCTTCCAGGGGGGGAAGACATAACTTCTTCATTATAGGTTTGAAAAAAACCGCTACCCCCTGTGAATGGCCTGTGACACCGGGGGGTACCAGGTTAGGAATGTTTTTTTCTGGGCAGCCCTTAAATTTCAACTTTGGCAGGATATATTTAAATTAACCCACTGAAGAAGGGAATCCTTAAAACATATCAAAAAAACACTAATTCTTACAGGAAAAATTTCGGATGCCACCTTTCAGCCTGGGGCCCGAACTTTAGCAGTTACAGGTAGCACTCTTTCGTTTGTTTCGACTTTTGGATAGAGAGTTCAGGGAATTTATCCAGTTATGAATCTCTTAGAGAATTATGGTTTTGCACCATTTCCCGACGCTCTTCCCCCTCGTACAAATTATCAGAGAACGACCTATTTTAAAACTGAGGAAGTTTTCTGGGCTCCAATTCCCATTTTAAAAACCCAAAGGGATCGAACCTAAGGGCAAGGGTTTTCAAACCCGAAAAATCAAAGCCCCCGTGGAAATTTAAAAAAAGATTTTTTTATTCTGTTTTTTATTTGTGTGGTGTTAAGGGAAAAACGTCCAAATGTCCTTCTAAAAAGGTCCAAAAAAGTTGGAAGATGTTTTAAAGCTTTAATGACCCAAACACCCCTTTGTTAGGGAAAAGTTAATGGACTTAAGTATCACCCTTTTCGAAACAGGGGGCACTGTATATATTTCTGTAAGCTGTTCCCAACTTAAGAAACTCATTCCCCTTTCTATTTTAGACTACTTTTGGGGCCCTACGGGCATTTTCCTACCTCTTTTTAATTAGGTCTAAAGGTTACAGGTTGGGTTTAAGCCGTACAGCTTTCCCCTCACTTCTTGCTCCAACTAAAGGTAATGTAAAAGGGGCCATTTTTCCTTTTGAGGTGACCTTTCATCACCAAAGATGGATATAAGTGTTTCGTCCTCTTCCGTAGATCAGAGAAGCCCCCCGAAGTTCAAAGGGGACAATGTCTCGCCTTTTTCATGTGGGGAAAAAAAAACCCGTGATGTACTCTTGAAAGGAGGAAGTTTTTTGGGAAAAAGTTTTACTTTTAGTGAAGTGAAGGGATACTCCGATCCATAAATGTCTTGACTAGGGCTCAGACAAAAGCCCCGGGGTTTCTCCTACTGTCCATCCCTTTTATTTTCCCTCTTTAAGCCTTTTGGGGAAAATTTGAAGGATCCTTTTTCAAATTACAAGTAATTGCCTTTCTTCAGAATTGCCCTAATGCCGCTAAAAAAAATCAAGTTATCCAAAGGAAAAACTTTTCATATAAATTTGAATATATAAAAGGTATCTTGTACAAGTCAGTATTCAAATTAAATTCAGATGAATAGACTATTCCATCTTATTGTTCCAAGTCAATGCAGAGAGACTGTTCTTAAAATGGCTCATGACCTGCCAGTGGCCGGACATTTCTCGCATCGTAAAACTTTAAAAAAAATTTAGGGAAACCTATTTTTGGCCTAAAATGTCCTCAGATGTCACTATTTATTGTAGATCGTGTAAATTTTTGCCAACTGTCATCCTCCCGAGGTACCAGGCGAGTACCTATGGTCAAAATGCCTATCTTTACGGTACCATTTGAAAGAGTAGCTATTGACATCGTTGGTCCTTTATCTCCACTGTCATCTGGGGGACATAGATATATATTAACATTAGTTGATTATGCTTCGAGTTTCCCTGAAGCCATACCCTTAAAGACCATAACTACTACAGAGGTGGCTGAAGCCCTTTTGTCCATCTTCTCCAGAGTGGGCATCCCTAGAGAAATTGTCTGACCGTGGGACACAATTCACATCTGACTTAATGCAACATCTATACCAACTTCTGGGAGTGAAGCCTCTCCACCACACCCTATCATCCCAGCTGTAATGGGAGGTAAAATCCTAATTAAAACTTAAATATAGCACAGAATAACAATGAACATATACTCACATAGCTTCGAGCATTTCAAGACTAAGAATAATTATTTAAAGATTTTGGAACCTAATTAAATATTTTAATGAATAATCAGACAATGTTATGTAAATTCTTCAGTACTTTAAACCAAAATTAATCATACAAACTAACAAGATTTCTACTAAAATGTATTTAATGAGTATAATAATATTACTATGACTAAAAACTATTATACATATTTTATACAGTGAAGAGTTTAATTGGGTTTCTTAGTTACGAAGTTCTGGTTGCTAGATATCTTCATATAATGACACAAATAACCCGCACAGGGAGACAGCAGTTTTACGATGAATTTTCGTCCAAAACGGTCCGTAGGATGCCTATATATACTTGCTCCCTCACTCTTTCTGTTTGCGTTAAATATCCAAATTTGGACCGAAACCTTGTAAATCCTCTCTTCTATGTGCGAGTTGTTCGTGTAAATGAACATGCGTTTTCAGTGTTTTTCTCTATTTTCATAATGTGTGTTGTCTCTAACATAATAAACGTGAAAATAATTTTTTTTTTTTTCCGTTATCAGTGGGTGCGATGTGTATTCGCAACATAATCTTCAAAGTTTATTTTATCAAGACCGTTGTTGTAAGCACTAATACATATGCTATACCACTATAGTTGTGAACGCAATATAAAAATAACTTAGCAAAATGAATAACTCAAGTAACTTTTATTGGATAACGTTCACTAAAAGTGTGAGTTTTAAACAAATCTTACAGAAACACACACTGGAACTTAGAAGTGTATTAAGAGTATTGTGATGACAGATGGCCCGAGCATCAATTCCTAACACGAGATGTCGGTACGTCCGTTCAGAGAGAGATGCCCCACGGGGCTGCGTGATGCTGAGAGCTCGTCTTTCGACACAAAAACGAACAGCACCGTAATAGGCTGTTTAGCAACAGTCAGCTAGTTTATCACCTTAGATGCAGCAGAAAGCCAGTGCTACGCAAGCCATTACCTCAAACCTTTTTCATAAAACAGCCAGCTAATACTTCGGAAAGTTCTTGTAATACCAAAAAAAATCACCCCACATGACAACCTTTCACATTCACCTAATTCGACTTTTAAGTTTAGTGTGTAATAATTTATCGGAGATAATATAACATATTTCATTCGATAATCTAGGTGTATAGTAAAGAACTCCAGTAAATAAATGTGGTAAAAGATACGTTGAGCTTCTACACATCAAGACGGGCCCAGCCAACAAAACTAACACTCTGTACCTTCTCCAGAACACGTCATCTGGGATCAGTTATTACTAGGATGACTCGAGTCTGGAACATATTCGTACATCATAATGACATCAACGAAATAAAGTCAGTAGACCCACAGATGGCTCCATCTTCATCCTGTTCACTGTCGGTGTCTCAAAAATAAAAAGGCCTTTATTAAATGAGATGGTGTAGGAAACAGCTCTTAGCTTGTAAATAAAGTTAGGAACCATAACTTAATCTTGTAAAAACCATGTGAAAATAAAATAAATAACTGTGGAAGAGAGACAGACACCGAGAGAGACCGAGAGAGACCGAGAGAGACAAAGAGAGAGAGAGAGAGAGAGAGAGAGAGAGAGAGAGAGAGAGAGAGAGAGAGAGAGAGAGAGAGAGAGAGAGAGAGAGAGAGACCACAAGCTGGCCACATCATGAGGAGCCAGTCTATCAGCATCCTGTTGGTCAACATTAGAGATTTCATTACTAATGTTGGAGAGCTCACACACAGTTTTGTGAATACCCGACGTCCCGACAAGATAGCTGTTGTTGAAACATTTTTGGACGACAGGACTCCAGAAAATTTTTGCAAGAATTCCTGGCTACACGTCATAGCTGAGAAGAGAGAGGCAAGGGCAAGGAAGAAGTGTTGCTGTGTGCTTCTCTAAAAGTGTTCATGCCCAGCACATTGATGTTACCACCCCTACTCATCTTGAAATGATGTTCTTCAAGCTCTGCATAAACACTGGTACCTCTGTACTAGCATGTGCAATGTACAGACCTCAGTGGCAACATGCAGACCCATCAACTTCGTAATGGAAAATTAGACTCCCTTCTACTACCCAAAACAACTGTCAACATATCATGATTGTTTGGGGACCTCAACCAACACCTTATACAGAGGGACTTTGATGACCTTCTTGCAGTAATTTGACATGAGAAACTTTAATTTCCCACTCACATCTCTGGCCCCCTTCCCTTGAACCCCCGTAGTGAGTGATCTGGCAGAAGGATAGTCACTTGTCAACCCCTTGGCTACGTGGATCATCTGACCACAAGGCCGTTTTTACAACACTTAAGCTCCCAACAGAACGAGTGAGGAGTCCACAACGCACAACCGGCTATGGGAAAGAGGTAACCTGGCCCCTTTTGCTCTGAGCTCGCCACCACCGATTGGAATGCTCTTCTCCAAGGGGAGTTGAAAACCAAATGAAAGCCTTCACTGGACACATCCTTAATCTACAACAAGAACACATTCCTCACTGGCAATATGTGACAAGCCCCACAGAACACCAAGGTTTGGCTTTCGTTGTAGATAGGGGTGCTGCTGCTAAGACAAAGCATGGCGAATGTATAAAGACATCCTACCAACCTGTAACATGAACTTGCACAGGCAAGCCGTAGCATAAAGGGTGACGTTCAAAAATGGGCCATTTGCTAAATGGGAGGGGGACACAAAACGAAAGCTAGCATCAGGTAGGGTAGGCTCCAAAACCTGGTGGTCCCTGGTCAAGGACAGACAAGGTTATCTGCCTAATGAACTCATTCCACCTCTAAATCGACAAGATGGGACCACCTCTACTAGTAGTCAAGAGAAGGCGGACCTCTTTGCTAAACACTTCGCTACCAAAATGCAAGTTCCTGATCCAGCAAGGGACCCTCCTTGGCTAGCTGCAAGAACTGTGTCAAAACTGTCAGGGGTGACAATAAGGCAGGAGGTGCATTTCCTTCTTAAATCGCTTGACCAAGAAAAGGCTGTGGGCCCAGACAAGATGAGCCCAAGATTGCTGAGAAGATGTGCAGACCAGCTAGCAGCACCTCTAACTCGCATCTTTCAGCACTGCCTAGTACAGTGTAAATAGCCCTCTCTGTGGAAAGAGGTAAATGTAGTCCCTGTTCACAAAAAGAAGAGCAGAGCAGAAATCAGCAACTACAGGCCAGTGTCACTCCTGTCAATCACTGGTAAGATCCTTGAGACAATAATCTCAAGACAAATGACAGTTTATTGACTACCACTCACTACTTTGTGACCGTCAATATGGCTCCAGGAAAGGTTACTCTGCTGCTGATCTGTTGTTAAACCTCTCCACCAAGTGGCACCAGTCACTGGATGAATCCAAAGTCAGCTGTGTGGTAGCACTGGACATTGCTGGTGCTTTCGACCGGGTGTGGCACCAGGACCTCTTAGTAAAACTTCAAGCACTGGGAACTGCAGGCTCTACGCTATGTCTCCTCAGTGATTACCTCCATGGTAGATCTCTAAGGGTAGTTCTCAATGGAACGGAATCAGCAAGACATCCTATTGGGGCAAGTGTTCCACAAGGAAGCGTGCTGGGACCATTGTTATGGAATGTCTACTTCAATGACCTTCTTCATCTCTTCCCAGAATCCCATGCATATCCAGACGACTGTACACTGACATTCACTTATCCAAGAGAAGAAATGCCAGCTGCTCTAAGCTACATCAATCACCAGCTAAGAGCTATATCAGCTTTGGGAAATAGATGGCAAGTAACATTTGCACCTGAGAAAACACAAATGATGATGGTCTCGAGGCACAATGATAGTAATGCTGGTGCAGTAGTACGGATGAATGGGAGGGTGTTGGGACCTGGAGAAGATGATGATATCCTTGGTGTGAAATTTGACTCCAAACTGACCATGAAGAACCATGTTGTAAATCTCGCAAACAAGGCAGCCAGGAAGCTTACAGCACTTCGCCGTATCTCACATTTGCTTGACAGTATGGGTTGCAAGATTATGTACGAGGCACAAGTACGCTCACACCTTGAGAATGCTCCACTTTCTTCGTTTGCTTGCCCCCCCCCCCTCTCATCTGCTACTGCTTGACAGAGTAGAGAACAGAGAAAGACGTCTCATCTCTCGCCTGGACACATCCATCAGCAAAGCCTTCAACACGGGAGGGATGTGGGTGGGCTTACTGTTATGTACAAGGCCAATATTGTCAAAGTACCACACTTGGATCCACTTCGAGGACAGCGTGAAACAAGCTTTTATGCCACAAGAAGGGCAGAAAGCAGCAACTTCACTCTGGCTGTACCCTTCTCCAGAACATCACTCCATCTGAGATCATATATACCCAGGATGACTCGAGTATGGAACACATTCGTACAGCATAAATGTCAACGAGATAAAGTCAGTTGATCAAATGAAAATGGGGGCCCACAGATGGCTCCAACTTCATCCGGGTTTCCCCACTTGTATGTTTCATAACAAAAATGCTTTCAAATTAGCTGATGTAGGTAACAGCTCTTAGCTTGCCAATAAAATTAGGAAATCCTTAACCTTTAAAAAGCTTGTCAATAAAGCTAGGGATCCTTAACCTTTTCAAACCCTATGAAAGAGAGAGAGAGAGAGAGAGAGAGAGAGAGAGAGAGAGAGAGAGAGAGAGAGAGAGAGAGAGAGAGAGAGAGAGAGAGAGAGAGAGAGAGATAGAGAGAAATAGATACATAGATAGATACAAGATAGATAGAGACAGAGAGAAGAGAGAGAGAATGTGCGAGTTCAGAGATTTTGGAATCTAGACATATGTCGTCATCCAGTTATGTCTGGTTGAAATTTTTTGGCTAGGGAGAGTCAAGTCAAGGAGCCAATAGACCCAATAACCAGTAAAAACAGCCAGCGTGTAAAGCCAAAAAATGGAGGTGAAAAGAGAGAAGGAACTGGGTTTCAACGTCCGTTATTGAGACGTCTCCACCTGTAACCTGGAAATATTTGTGAAGGAGCATAAAGGTTTAGGCAGTTTTAAAAAAATCTTATAAATTAATATATATGCAATACAAAAAATAGATCGTGAAAAGGGTTTTTTAATTAAAAATAATCCTTAAGTATTGTGGGATAGCGAGACATATGTTTGCTATTTTCGGAAAGTAAAAATTTTTTTTTTA
>NW_026464437.1:0-13792 GCF_026875155.1 Cherax quadricarinatus
TCTCCCACTTTATCATCTGCTCTCCTTTTGCACACTCTCCACCACTCTCTTCACCTTTCTTTTACTCTCCATATACTCTGCTCTTCTTATAACACTTCTTTGTAAAAACCTCTCATGAGCTACCTTTTTCTCTTTTATCACACCCTTTACTTCATCATTCCACCAATCACTCCTCTTTCCTCTTGCACCCACCCTCCTATAGCCACAAACTTCTGCTCCACATTCTAATACTGCATTTTTAAAACTATTCCAACCCTCTTCAACCCCTTCCCCCCACTACTCATGCTTGCACTATCCCACCTTTCTGCCAATAGTTGTTTATATCTCGCCCTAACTTCCTCCTCCCTTAGTTTATACACCTTCACCTCGCTCTTACTTGCTGTTGCCATTTTCCTCATGTCCCATCTACCTCTTACTCTAACTGTAGCTACAACTAAATAATGATCCAATATATCAGTTGCCCCTCTATAAACATGTACATCCTGAAGCCTACCCATCAACCATTTTTCCACCAATACATAATCTAACAAACTACTTTCATTACATGCTATATCATACCTTGTATACTTATCCTCTTTTTCATAAAATATGTATTACTTATTACCAAACCTCTTTCTACACATAGCTCAATTAAAGGCTCCCCATTTTCATTTAACCCTGGCACCCCAAATTTACCTACTACTCCCTCCACAACATTTTTACCCACTTTAGCATTGAGATCCCCAACCACAGGTACTCTCTCCTCTACACTTCTCTCTTCTCCAGGTGCATAAATGCTTACTATAACCCACTTTTCACATCCAACCCTTATTTTACACCACATAATCCTTGATTTTATACATTTATATTCCTTCTTTTCCTGCCATAACTTATCCTTAAAAATTATTGCTACTCCTTCTTTAGCTCAAACTCTATTTGAAACCCCTGACCTAATCCCATTTATTTCTCTCCACTGAAACTCTCCCACCCCCTTCAGCTTTGTTTCACTGAACTCCAGGACATCCAGCTTCTTCTCATTCATAACATCCACAATCATCTCTTTCTTATCATTCACACAACATCTACGCACATTCAAACAGCCCACTTTGACGGTTTTCTTTTTCTTTTTAGTAAGCTATGCAGGAAAAGGGATTACTAGCCCAGTGTTCCTGGCATTTTAGTCGACTTTTACAACACACATGGCTGACAAAGGGAAGATTCTTATTCCACTTCCCCATGGATATGAAAAGAAAGCAATAAGAACAAGAACTATTTGGCTAAAATCAAAGAAAACTCAGATGAGTGTGTATGCAACAAATGTGTACATGTATGTGTAGTGTGACTTAAGTGTAAGTAGAAGTAGCAAGTTGTACCTGAAATCTTGCGTGTTTATGAGACAGAAAAAAGACACCAGCAGTCCTACCATCATGTAAAACAAATACAGGCTTCCTTTTTACACTCACTTGGTAGGACGATAGTACCTCCCTGAATGGTTGCTGTCTACCAACCTACTACCTACAAAATAAATTAAATGAATTAGGGACATTCTCCTCACCATTTCTCTTTCTCTCAACTGCACTCCTGTTAAAATGTGGAGATTGATGTGTGTAAATTCTTGTAAAATATGGACGCTCTTTGAAGACTACGCTAATATTAAAGTAAATTATAAATAATTTATGAACAAAACTTTTCTTTAAGTAAGTCGAGCATAAAATTCATTTAATATTTTTATTGTATTACATAAGCTTTAATAAGTTCATTATGTTGGGTTTTGTGAATAAAAACAATTGTTGATAGTTGTTTTGCAAAATCATAAACATGTATAGGTAATCTGATTTTAAAATTGAACTTCTCAGATTTTGCCCATGGATGAGCGAATGGTTTATGAAGCTTCCCTGATAGGTGCAGACAACACTACCTACCCTCCTTGTGTTATCTCTGGCTATCCAGTTATTCGGAATCGCATTGATCTTAAGCATGGGCAAGCAGCCAACAAGGAAGATTGGAATAAACTTATCATGGCTACTAAGATGTCAAGTGTCCCAGAATGTCAGGATGTACTTAAGTTTATAACTGCATGGTGTGGTGGCCTTCCCAATATGGGATACAATTTTCAGTAATTAAAATATCTAGTAATTGAAGATGACTAATGTGATCTATTATCAGTAAACTTTGATATAACTGACCTTTGTGTAATGGACTTTGGAAATATGGAACAAAATCTACTAGGTCAGTAGGTTTGGAAACAGTGGACAAAGTCCATTGTTTCCATATCAAAACAATAGATGAAGTCCATGTTTACAGAACTGTCCTTTATTATTACTATCATGGCACTATAATATCTTACTTTTTTTTTTCTATTTTTAACATGCTGGCTGTCTCCATCACAATTGCCATTACTGGCCACCTGCTTTTCCCTATTTTGTCAGTTATATTGCGGGTTTACTGTATTATAATAAAAACAAAGTTATGCAATATATATATGTACTATACTGTACAGTGGACCCCCGCATAACGATCACCTCCGAATGCGACCAATTATGTTAAGTGTATTTATGTAAGTGCATTTGTACGTATATGTTTGGGGGTCTGAAATGGACTAATCTACTTCACAATATTCCTTATGGGAACAAATTCGGTCAGTACTGGCACCTGAACATACTTCTGGAGTGAAAAAATATCGTTAACCGGGGGTCCACTGTATATTGTATGGAGTTTACATATACTGTATTGAATAGACTTCATTTTACAAAAAATATTACTGTGATTTTTCACTAGTCATAAATATAGATACACGTTTAATAATGCATAAAGAATAGATCAGATCTGTGGAGAAAATATACAGTCAAGCCTCTGTATTTGTTACATCCTCACAGGTTACCATCAGTCATTCATGGTAAAAGCCAACTCCTAAAGAGTTGGCACCTTATAGGTTGACAATATTAGCTCATACCATTGTATTACTTGTACACCAGTAGTACAGTGCCAACTACCTCCCTGATGGGTTTTAGATGCTAGCAAACACTGTTGTAGAGTAAGGCATGAGGGGTGTGTGGCAAATAGGAAGGGCTGGCAGGTGCTGTGTTTGTGTTGAGGCAATTTCAGTCCCTAGCTCACTGCCTCAACACCAACAGCACTTGCCAGTCCTTCACACATCCTGCCTACCACAATTGCACCACACTTTGCTGGAATCTCAACACCCATGAGGTACTTGGCAAGTCATTACTGGTGTCCATGGCTGACACATTCGCTGTCAGATCCTGCTTTAGTGTTCTAGAGTACTTCTGATTTTTTTTCTGTAATCGTAGGCAGTGGCGTTGCTAGGGTTGGTGTCACCCGGGGCGGCATCATTGGTGTCGCCCCCATGAAATCCAAGGTGGGGGGATGGGGGGGAGTAAACTCCAGTTACATCAATACTGCATCCCCAGTGACTAATGCTTAGCAGTGAGAATGTTTAAGGGCCATAAACCGAACAGGAGAATACTTCTCAATTTTATTAATGTTAAAATAATGAATAGTAGTAATACAGTCGACCCTTTACTTGCGAGCGCATCCATGTGCGAGTTTTTCCAAATACAATCAGTCAGCTTTTTGCTTCCATACGTGAGCAAAATTTCCAAAAGTGGGCAGGCCTCAAGGGAGGTTCCTTGATGCTGGTGAGGGGCTCTTGCTCTTGATCTAGGGAATTGGATCTCATTTGTTTATTGGACTATCTTATTAAAACTTGGGCAATGAATGATGGAAAGATGCTCCTTAATGTGCACCTCTTATTGAAACTTGGGCAATGTATGATGGAAAGATGCTCCTTAACGTACACCAAAAATGAAAGAAACCGGACTATAAATAATGGATGGGAGGCAATTAGCCTCCCCTTAGCGGTACAGTAGAGCCCCGCTTCTCGGCATTTCGCCTTACGGGGTTCCACTAATATGGCGATCTCAAATTATGACCAAAACTTTCTATACGACAAGTGGTCTTTCAAATACGGCGCGGACCACCCGGTTTGTTTACATTCTCCATGAGCACATATCTCTATTATGTAATAATAATAACTCTTGGGTACATTAAATGTCTAATTTTATGTCAGTATAGACATTTTCATTAATCCATCTATGATGTTTTCTTCAAAATTATATAAGAAACACATTACATAACATATAAACATTTTATGCTTATACACTATGGAGGTGTGGTAGCCGGGCAGAGGGAAAACATTACATCACTCCCCATAATACATAACGCTTTTGTTTACAATTCTCGGCTTGAATTATTCATTACGTCTCCCTTTGTTTGTGATGGCATCTAAAGGTAGTTGTTACAAACGATTAAACTCAGTGAACATGGTATGTCAATGGTAATAATATGGCTCTAGGCCACAATAAATATCGTGTAGCTATGTAGGTAGGTGTAAGTATGTAGCCCAGGCAGACTACGTACCTACATTATTATTATAACTGATACGTATGTGTACTTGTACCTAAGTAAACTTACACACTGTGCTGGCATGCAGGTACACATTAAAATCACTAAGAGTGTCTTATTAGTCTTGAAGATGCCATATTAATAATAACACAATAATCACTAAGGAGCAATAAATATCATATAAAATGTTAATATAGACATTTTGCTTAATCCATCTAAATACACCCTACAGTAGAATAAATTAACATAATTATGAGATGTGGTAGTACCAACACTCTTATATGGATGTGAAGCTTGGGTGGTAAATGCAGCAGCGAGGAGACGGTTGGAGGCAGTGGAGATGTCCTGTCTAAGGGCAATGTGTGGTGTAAATATTATGCAGAAAATTCGGAGTGTGGAAATTAGGAGAAGGTGTGGAGTTAATAAAAGCATTAGTCAGAGGGCAGAAGAGGGGTTGTTGAGGTGGTTTGGTCATTTAGAGAGAATGGATCAAAGTAGAATGACATGGAAAGCATATAAATCTATAGGGGAAGGAAAGATGGGTAGGGGTCGTCCTCGAAAGGGTTGGAAAGAGGGGGTAAAGGAGGTTTTGTGGGTGAGGGGCTTGGACTTCCAGCAAGCGTGCATGAGCGTGTTAGATAGGAGTGAATGGAGACGAATGATACTTGGGACCTGACGATCTGTTGGAGTGTGAGCAGGGTAATATTTAGTGAAGGGATTCAGGAAACCGGTTATTTTCATATAGTCGGACTTGAGTCCTGGAAATGGGAAGTACAATGCCTGCACTTTAAAGGAGGGGTTTGGGATATTGGCAGTTTGGAGGGATATGTTGTGTATCTCTATACGTATATGCTTCTAAACTGTTGTATTCTGAGCACCTCTGCAAAAGCAGTGATAATGTGTGAGTGTGGTGAAAGTGTTGAATGATGATGAAAGTATTTTCTTTTTGGGGATTTTCTTTCTTTTTTTTGGGTCACCCTGCCTCGGTGGGAGACGACCGACTTGTTGAAAAAAAAAAAAAAAAATGAGATGTGGTAGCCAGGCAACTTGTAGGACTTGTGGTGAAAACCAGACACATTCATCTGATTTGTTTACATTATGTGTAGGTGGGGTTGGGAGGGCTGACCTTCCTGGCTACCCATACTTCCCAACTTTACTTCATACAAATAAAACTCACCTCTCACTGTACATTAAGACTACAAATATTTTAAGGTAATTAATGAGTGTACTATATATGCATTTTATCGCTCTAGGGAGCGTAGGTATAAGTGGCCAGGCAGGATGCCATACCTTCCACACGGCTTTCTACAAATAAATACTTTTCACCTCTCACCCTACATTAAGACCATTAAGACTACAAATATTTTAAGGCAAGTAATGCGTGTACTGTATATGCATTTTATCGCTCTAGAGAGCTTTAAGCATCGTATTATAGTATGTGTGGGTGGGGTGGCCAGGAGGGCTACCACACCTGACTTCTTAGAGTAAATACTACTCACCTTCTGCCCTACATTAAGACTACAAATATTTTGAGGTAAATAATGAGTGTACTGTGTGTGTATTTTACTTTTTAATGTCTAGTTCTATTGCTAACTTAATATATGTTAAACTTGTTATCTGGCATTTATAAATGGAAAAAATGGAGTTCTGCTTTCTGGCGGTAGCCTGGAACCTAACCTGCCAAATAAGTGGGGGCCCTACTGTATTTTTGTATGATTTATATGGTTGTATTCTCATTTTTGTGGTCTCATTTGATAGAATGGAAGATATATTACAGATATAGATATGATTTTGATTGGTTTCACAATGAAAAGTACCTTGAAATTGAGCTTTCAAAGTAGCAGAATTGTTCAGTTCTTTGGTGATGTTCAAGAGTAAACAATATGCAGTCATGAATGGATTGACATTATTTATACAATTATTACAATAATGCAGTAGTCTGCATAACAGTACCTCTTCAAAGGGGGGGGGGGCTCCTTGACATGGCAAAGAGGCTCTTGGTTTCAGGAATCAAATCCCTTGGTCTCCTTCCTTAGACCGAGTCTAAGTATCCCCCAATCCTCCCTTCGTCCCCATACCCCCCCCCTTTTCTTCCCCTTCCCTCCCCTCCAACCTTCCCCTTTTTCCCGTCCTGTTTGTAGCCTCTGGGGTCCTTCCCTCTGGCATTACAGTTTCTAGGTTTCTTAATACTGTCCTATCAGAGCATGCAGAATTCACTTTTGACATCTGTAACACCCTGGGACGCTCACTGACTGACCACCTTGCTGAATAATCCCACTTTTTAGACAGGCTCGTTGACATTTTAAGAAACTAATCTTTTGCACATACTTGGACATTAATTTTGCACCTGCACTAACCCCCTACCTTTACACACCACAGTATTGTGTGAGCCACGTAGGGTTACTGCTTTTTTTAATGCAAAGTCATCTTGGAAAAGGTGTAAATTTTTATGTGAGAAAATGATACATTTGGTTGTTTCATTTCCCACTGATGCATAGGACAAAACATGGGTATGCTATCTATTACAACCCAGGAATCCAAATGGCCTGTTATCCCGGGTGTAATGGGAGCAAAATAAACACAGCAGAAAAAGTTTAGACTTGTATTATCCTTCACCAATTTAGAACAGCAATATGTACACTATGTACAGTGATAAGTATAGTGCACTCCACGGTAAGCAAGGCAGAAATAGAAGCCACAAGATAGCAGACCGTGCTTCAACCAGCTCTAGATGGGAATGACAAGGGCAGACAGGAGAGCAGTACCCACATAACCTCTGAGATTGCCAAAACCATCTTCTTATTGGCTAGAACCTGGTCACTAGTTGAACGACGGGGCCCCATCATCAACTCTTAGCAACCTGGTTCGCTGGTTGGGGGAGATAGCCTTAAATGAGGGTGTGACATGCGCCGAATAAAGGTTACGTACTCTTTGCATGCCACACCCCCACCCCGAGAAGGCTGAGGATTAGGCTGCCACCTCCCAGTGGTAACCGTGCCTCCATGGCACAAAATAATGGGACCGCCTTTCCTCTCCACCATCCAACTCTTAGATAGAGCTCAGCTTTTCTCGTGACAAAAAGCCAAACCCTAAACTCAAAGTGAGACAGTAGTCAGTCAGGCTAGCATACTTTCTTCACAAGGATACACGGTGAAGCCCATGGACTAGATGACTCCTCCACTAAACCATGCTTTAACAAAAATTCTACTTCCTGCTGAAGTAGCCTTTGCTTTTCAGGATTAGCTCTGTAGGGGGAGAGTTTAATTGGTTTAGAGTTTCCCACATCTACATCATGATAACCTAACGTACATTTTTTCGGCACCGAAAAAATATTAGGATATGACTGTAGAAGCTCAGTTAAATTTGTTGCTTGGGTTTCAGATAATCCCTCCATTAAAGGGCTAGGATCCTTGAGGAGGACAGAATTTGAAAGTTTAATATTAATTTCAGAGATAGAGTGCAAAGAATCAGAGTCGTCCTCAGAGGTAGAGGACAGAGTCATTACTGGGACTTTATTTGGTGTATGAAAAGCCTTTATTTGATTAATGTGGTAAGTTTTAGTTTTTGAGGTCTTATCAATGGGAGCTACCACATAATTTACATCAGATAATCTACATTGAAGCATATATGTGAACAGTATTTAGATAAAGGTAGGGAAATTTTTATTGCATTTATGGATTTAGAAAAGGCATATGATAGAGTGGATAGAGGAGCAATGTGGCAGATGTTGCAAGTATATGGAATAGGTGGTAAGTTACTAAATGCTGTTAAGAGTTTTTATGAGGATAGTGAGGCTCAGGTTAGGGTGTGTAGAAGAGAGGGAAAATACTTCCCGGTAAAAGTAGGTCTTAGACAGGGATGTGTAATGTCACCATGGTTGTTTAATATATTTATAGATGGGGTTGTAAAAGAAGTAAATGCTAGGGTGTTCGGGAGAGGGGTGGGGTTAAATTATGGGAATCAAATTCAAAATGGGAATTGACACAGTTACTTTTTGCTGATGATATTGTGCTTATGGGAGATTCTAAAGAAAAATTGCAAAGGTTAGTGGATGAGTTTGAGAATGTGTATAAAGGTAGAAAGTTGAAAGTGAACATAGAAAAGAGTAAGGTGATGAGGGTATCAAATGATGTAGATAAAGAAAAATTGGATATCAAATTGGGGAGGAGGAGTATGGAAGAAGTGAATGTTTTCAGATACTTGGGAGTTGACGTGTCAGCAGATGGATTTATGAAGGATGAGGTTAATCATAGAATTGATGAGGGAAAAAAAGGTGAGTGGTGCGTTGAGGTATATGTGGAGTCAAAACACGTTATCAATGGAGGCAAAGAAGGAATGTATGAAAGTATAGTAGTACCAACACTCTTATATGAATGTGAAGCTTGGGTGGTAAATGCAGCAGCGAGGAGACGGTTGGAGGCAGTGGAGATGTCCTGTCTAAGGGCAATGTGTGGTGTAAATATTATGCAGAAAATTAGGAGTGTGGAAATTAGGAGAAGGTGTGGAGTTAATAAAAGCATTAGTCAGAGGGCAGAAGAGGGGTTGTTGAGGTGGTTTGGTCATTTAGAGAGAATGGATCAAAGTAGAATGACATGGAAAGCATATAAATCTATAGGGGAAGGAAGGAGGGGTAGGGGTCGTCCTCGAAAGGGTTGGAAAGAGGGGGGTAAAGGAGGTTTTGTGGGCGAGGGGCTTGGACTTTCAGCAAGCGTGCATGAGCGTGTTAGATAGGAGTGAATGGAGACGAATGATACTTGGGACATGACGATCTGTTGGAGTGTGAGCAGGGTAATATTTAGTGAAGGGATTCAGGGAAACCGGTTATTTTCATATAGTCGGACTTGAGTCCTGGAAATGGGAAGTACAATGCCTGCACTTTAAAGGAGGGGTTTGGGATATTGGCAGTTTGGAGGGATATGTTGTGTATCTTTATACGTATATGCTTCTAAACTGTTGTATTCTGAGCACCTCTGCAAAAACAGTGATAATGTGCGAGTGTGTTGAATGATGATGAAAGTATTTTCTTTTTGGGATTTTCTTTCTTTTTTTGGGTCACCCTGCCTCGGTGGGAGACGGCCGACTTGTTGAAAAAAAAAAAAAAATCTACTTACAATCTGCATAGGTCCCGTAAATCTAGCTTTCAAGGTGTGGCCAGGTATAGGTTCCTGCACCAACACCTTGTCTCCTGGATGGAAGGAGCGGAATTGTGCACTTCTGTCATACCTCTTTTTCATCTTACTTTGAGCTGTCTTTAGGTTAGCCTTGGCTAACTGACGTGCCACCTGCAACCTTGAAGACGGGTTGTAGAGTGTTGAGCTAACGTCTTCTCCCATCCATCCTTCTTTGAGCACCCGAAGAGGACCTCGTACATTGTGCCCAAAGATCAGCTCAAACGGACTATACCCTGTAGACTCTTGCACCGTCTCTCGTACTGAGAACAGCAACAAAGGTAGTGATTCATCCCAGTCTGTAGGAAAGTGCATGCAAAAACTTCTCATCATTGTTTTTAATGTCTGATGGAATCTTTCCAAGGCGCCTTGAGACTGAGGGTGATAGGCAGTGGATAAGTTGTGGATTATCCCTAACCTAGTTAATACTTCCCTAAATGCTTTGGCAGTGAAGTTAGTACCTTGATCACTTTGAATAGTTTAGGAATGCCAAACAAGAAATGAATTTTGTTAAAAGCTTTGAGAATAGCTATTTTAGTATTAATACTACGCATGGGAAATTGCTTCAGGATATCTGGTTACTGTTAAACTTATCCCATAACTTAAATAAATATTGATTTCCCGACTTTGACCAAGGTAGTGGAACCTAGCACAATCTATATTAAAATCTGCAAAAGGTTTCTCCATCATCAAGGTAATAGTGGAGAGTGGCAGGTTTAATGGAATGGTCCAGGTTCCCTACTTCTGACATTTTGCGGCAACACCTAATATGAATCATTCACATCTTCCTGTTCTTTAATATTTGGCCGAAATAAAGATTCTTTTGGTGGATTCATATACCAGGTTTTTATGTAATTCCTAAGTGACCCTCTAATGACGTATTATGACTATATTTAATATTTGAGGTCTAAACTTGGTTGGAAACCACTAACCCAGTCATACGAAATTGCCGCCTCTTATCTCCTTACCAGGCTCGGTGCAGATCAAATAATCTTTTTTAACTTCATACTTGACCGGATGACCCAAAGAGGATTTACCCATGGCTGCCTCAAAAGCGAATTTTAAAGAAGGGTCCTTTCGTTGTTCTCCTGGAAGGACAGTCCCTCGGGCATGGAAACAGAGACATCTGGCAATCCTGCAACCTGGGAATAGGAAGGCTTGATCGGGGTCTGTTCACTTGATTTACGAGGCTCCGGCCGGTGTGCCTCATAAAACAATGTGGCTATTCCGAGATCGGAGTCGTCCAAGGATAGGTCAACATTCTCTCCAGACAACCCTTGGGATGTTGCCCGAGTTATGGCCAACACCGGAGAATAATTAATCATTATAGGTTCAGGACACGAACTAACAGTAGTAATGTTATTACCCAGTAATAACATGGCATCTTTCATGGGAAATCCTTTTGAGACACTACAGTCAAGTACCAGTGTAATATTTGCACTGTACATAAATTTTATGCAAAGGAAGAGAATATATAGCTCCTCCAAATGCTTCCAATAAAACAGAGGAATTCAAGGAAGTGTTCTCTGAAAGGGGTAATATTCCTTCTCTTACAGTGAGCAATATGCTCCAGTATCTCTAAAGGTCTTTACTTCAGTTGTTTCTGAGTTTTCCTGAAGGGAAATAAGACTCGTGCAATAATAAGGGGCCATACCTTTTTCTACTTCTCTAGGGGACATGTTACTAGGGATATTAGAGATTTTCCCAATGGATTGGGGTTTATGGGGGCAGTTGGGACGGATGTGACCTACTTTGTTGCAGAGGAAGCAGACGACAGGCTTGCCCTTTACTCCCTGCTGACGTTGCAAATGGTGTCGTTCTGGCTGGTGTCTCTCTGGATACTGTTGTCGAGATGCACCATGAGTAGTTTGCCTCTCCGCAGGTGGACCATATGTTGAGAAGCATGGCTCACCAGGTGACTTAGTTGGCTGACGTAGACGTTCTCCCTCCGGCTGGCACTTCATTCTCCAAGGTTGACGATCTTTGCTCATGCCAGGCTGTTGAAAAGAGAGACGGGACCGCTCGGACAAGGAGCGGTTAGTTTCGAAGGTATCAGCCAACCTGGCTGCCTCCAATGCAGTGGTTAAGTCACGATCCTGCAGAAAGACTCGAACCTCTGGTCCCACAGACTCCAGCAGGTTATCAATCAGAATAAACTGTACCAGCTCCTCAAAGGTAGAGACACCACTTGCTTTATACCAGCTGTAAAAGTTTTGGGTTTTGCTGTCTCACAAAGTCCACTAGGGTTTTGACCAAGCTGCCGCCTGCTTAATTTAAAAAGCTTACGGTATTGGCTGGGAACATGTTTTATGCTCCCAACACTGTGGTCTTCACTACTTGATAATCAGAAAATTCAGCGTCCCTTTAATACTGACTAAATTCCTGTGCCCTTTCCCAATAATGCTGTATGAACCAACGATGCCCAATGCTGTTTCGGGCCACCTCAAGGCTTGAGCCTGATTTTCGAAGCTTTCGAAAAATTGTTTTGGTTCGGCCTCATTGAAGCGGGGAACACGCTGTACTGCTTTTGTAAACTAAAATATTTACAGAATGCGAAAACTACCTCCTTTCCCCTTTCCCTATCAAATTCTTCCCCTTTCGAATGCTCTCTGTTTCCCCAGTTTGCTCAAGATTGATTTTTGCCAGCTCAAGTGCCAACGCGCTGATTCAAACCTAAGACAACCCAGCGCACTATACTGACCATTTTGCCCGTAGGTGTATCATCTTCCCCTGGGGAGAACATTGTAGTTTTTGCCCTAGCTCCCGTAGAGGGAGGAGTCTGATGTGCCATCTCTTCTTCTATAAGTTTTTTCACAATCAGTGAACGCAGTTGCGCAGCTGTGAGAGTTGCGTTTGTATTTTTAAAGCCAATGGAACAGCAATTTGCCAACAACGCTGTAGGGACAATTTAGGTAGGTTATGCAAAAATATGCCGACACCAGACGTCTGAAATCTCTAGGTGGCATAAGTTATTCGCTATGCACAGTACGATTGCAGAATACGCATACAAGCAAAGCTGACTGCAAAATTCTCCACACCGAACAGGCTAGTAAACAACTGACACCAAAATTTTGTAAAGCAATGCCAGACAGCTACACTGTTCTAGAAGATTGACCGTAGCGAAGCGAGCACACCGAACAAGCTAGTAGCGAGCTGTTGAACGATCACACAATAGCAAGGCTGACCATAAAGCAACTGACACGCAAAATTTGTAAAGCGTAGGCAAAGCTAATGCAAAGCCAGCCCGGCAACTGCACAATGTTCCTGCTACGAGCTTCACCCTAAGCTCAACCGTTTCTCTAAGTCCAGCTCCAGCTCTCGGGCAGGCTAACCATATTACAACCCAGGAATCCAAAAAGGCCTGTTATTCCCGGGTGTAATGGGAGCAAAATAAAACACAGCAGAAAAAGTTTAGACATATTATTCCTTTACCAATTTAGAACAGCAATATTACACTATGTACAGTGATAAGTATAGTGCACTCCACGGTAAGCAAGGCAGAAATAGAAGCCACAAGATAGCAGACCGTGCTTCAACCAGCTCTAGATGGGAATGACAAGGGCAGACAGGAGAGTGGTACCCACATAACCTCTGAGATTTTCCCAAAAACCCTCTTCCCTTTTTGGCTAGAACCTGGTCACTAGTTGAACGACGGGGCCCCATCATCAACTCTTAGCAATCTGGTTCGCTGGTTGGGGGAGATAGCCTGTAAATGAGGGTGTGTACATGCGCCGAATAAAGGTTACGTACTCTTTGCATGCCACACTATCTAATAATAAAACTTGTGGTAAATAGTTTTGAAACCAACAAGTTGAAGACTGAGATACTTATGCAACATATGGGAATCTTTATTAAGGAAATGTTTTGCTGTATGGTACATACAGCAGATATGGATTTTGTTAGGGATGGCTTTGTAGTAAGATGAACCCATTAAATAACACAAGGGATTGTATTATAATAATCATAACTAAGCTCTAAACCCACGATGGTTGTACAGTACTGCATAAGGGGTTGTAGAAAAAGAACAGATGAACTGGGCCTTATTTCATTACATGCCCAACTACACTGTATGTATATTTCTGAAGGATGACATTAAAGGCTAAACAGGAAAATTTGGAAATCAACATGGAGGAGACAGGAAGATTTTGGTTTAGGGTTCTATTAGTTACCCTTCTAAAGGGCATATCACAAACAAGGAACTCTAAAGAAAACCCCCAAGGGTT
>NW_026464438.1:0-14689 GCF_026875155.1 Cherax quadricarinatus
TTTTTTTCATGGAGGGGTTTTTTGTAGGTTTTTTTGGATTTGAATTTTAGCTATTATTTTCCCATGTTCTCCCTTGTAAAGTATTATGAACTTCTGTTGGTCTGAGTGATTTTCATCCCACCCCCTTGTTGGTCGGGCCTACATTTGTGTAGGGTGTGAACCAAAAGGATAGAATCTGTAGTATCAGGCTTAGCCGGGTTTTCAGTTATGTAATGGGGACATTTGGCATGCAAAATTTTTATAATGAGGAGGTCTCATAATGCTTGCTTAAAGATCTGATATTGTATTAAAGTAGTTATGTTGTTGTTGCTCTGAAAGTCCCTTTGATTGTTTGCTGTGTATAATTAAGTAACTGTTTGAATCATTTTGTCTTTAAATAAGGGGTTGGTTCAGGATCATGCTTGAACATAAGTTTTTGTAGGAATCTATAGTTAGAATTAAGTAAAAAATAAAGTAAATACAAAGCTAAAAAAAAAAAAAAAAAACCTAATTTTTAACAAAAGAAAAAATAATGAGCAAAGGGTAGTTTTTTAATGGAGTTTTGGGAATATGATAGTGGTAGTATTTTAAAGGAAATTTCTTTAAATTTTAAAATTTATAATAAAAAATTAAAATTTAAAAAAGGGATTAAATAAGTTGTGGGGAAAAATAAAGTATAATAAATAAATAGCTTTGGAGTATAATGGAAAAATAGTGCCTTATTAACTTTACCCCTGAGAAACACCTTGATTATTTTAAAAATTTGTGAATATTGAGAAGGTGTTAAAAAAGTAAAATAAAGAAAAAAAATTTTAAAAGGGACTACAAAAAGTAATGGAAACAATTAAATGGAAGATAGTCACTATAAATAGTTTTGGGTTTTAGGAGTAAGATCGTTTTTGTAATATTAAATAATTGAGCAGTTTATTGCACAAAAGAAAATAAGTAAAAAAGTAAAAAAAAAGAAAAAAAAGTAAAAAAGTAAAAAAAGAAAAAAAAAAAAAAAAAAAAAAAAAAAATAATAAGGGGTAATTGGTACTAGCTAGCAAAAGATATTTTTTGGTATTTGCAAAAAAGAATTTGGGAATATACACTAATTGCCAAAACAAAAAAAAAGTGACAAAAAAAAACAAGTTGGAAAACAAAATTAAAGGAAGTAAGAACAATGAATAATTTTAAATTTTGGGTAAGATTTGACTTGTAACATAAAATTATCAATTATAGCATAAGAAAGAAAAAAAAAGTTTTGGGAGATTGCATTAGTTTGTGATAAAAAAATAAAAAAATAAAAGCCAATATAATAAAGGTACACATACCCACCACACGTAATATGTTTTAAAACCCTTGGGGGTTTTGGGTACTATACGTCTTACGCGTGGGGTTTTTGAGTACTAGTACGCAAAATTTCTAGGGGCCTCAAATCCCAGGAAAAAAGGCTGTAACCCAATGTGAAGAAAGGGTCTTTGTGGTGGGTGTGCGCAGTAGGGGAAAAAAAACTGGGACCCATGGTGCAAATTTGGAATGCCATCTAGTAACAAATTTTCCACCGTGCCCTGCGGTAAAAATTCCCACCCCTCGGCGAATTGGGACACTTTTTTTCCCCAGGAAAAGTTCTAATACAGATGGAATGACGTGAAATGGGGTTTAAGGGTTTTGGTGAGGGTTTTTACCGAAAATAATGACCATAAAATGAGAAAGTGAGGAAAACCCAAAACCCACACCTTCCACCCTGGGCTGGGCCCCTCGTTCAGTTTTTACCCGAATCAAAAAGAGGGAAACTCCATTTTCCAAAAACCCCGACTCAGATGTGAATTTTTGAGATAATGAAGTGATTTTGAAAACAAGCTCTTTAACTTGTTCCAAGAATGGAGGAGGAGGAAGGCAGGGAGGAGGAGGCAGAGGAGGAGGGGGCAAGGAGGGGGAGGCAAAGGAGGAGGAGGCAAAAGGGGGAGGAGGCAGGGGGGAGGAAAGGAGGAGGGGGAAGAAGAAGAATACGTAATGTAACAATAATACATAAAATTCATAATAATAAAATACATAAAATAATAATACATAATAAAAAAATACAAATAATAAAAATAGGTAATAATAATAAAAAGTAAAAATAAATGTTCACCCATGACAGTAACAAGATAAGGGGAAGATAACATCTGATAAGTGCTGACGTTTGATGAGGGTAAATGAGGGTAGAGCTGATGCCAAAAGATGAGATGAACATCGCCCTCCCTTTGTTTTTGCTGGTATACTAACATTTCTGTCTGTCTATTTGCCTGTCTGTCAAGCTCCCTGTCTATCCATCTAGCTCTCTGTCTCAGAGAGCCACAAGACTGCGTCATCACTTTTACTCACATCTTCAAGCAGAGTATAGCACTTTGTCTGGGTTTCTTGGGTTATCCTAGGTAATTTATACTATGTATACTTGTATTTGTGTACCTGTGAGACAGAGATAGACAGACAGATAGAATGAGGGAGAAAGATAATTAGATAGAATGGAGGAGGGGAAGCAGCATCCGACCCCATTGTTTTGACAGGCCGGAGGGGGAAAGAGTAATTAGCCAATATGTCACTTTGACAGCTGCCGACTCCTTGTAATTTACACTATGGACGAGGAGGAGAAGGAGAAGGAGGAAGAAGAGGAGGAGGAGGAAGAGGAATAAGAGGAAGAGGAGGAGGAAGAGGAATAGTAGGAGGAAGATTAGGGGGAAGAGGAGAAGAGGAAGAAGAGGAGGAGGAGGAAGAGTAGAGGAAGAGGAAGAAGAGGAGGAGGAGAGAGGAGGAGGAGGAAGAGGAAGAGTAGGAGAAAGAGGAAGAGGAGGAAGAGGAAGAGTATGAGGAAGAGTAGGGGAAGAGGAGGAAAAGAGTAGGGGGAAGAGGAGGAAGAGGAAGAAGAGGAGGAAGAGGAAGAAGAGGATGGAGGAGGGTGGAACACTAGTACACTGGTACTGGTATACTAACATTTCTGTCTGTCATTTGTCTGTCTGTCAAGCTCCTGTCTATCTGTCTATCCATCTAGCTCTCTGTCTCAGAGAGCCACAAGACTGTGTCATCACTTTACTCACATCTTCAAGCAGAGTATAGCACTTTGTCTGGATTTCTTGGGTTATCCTAGGTAATTTATACTATGTATACTTGTATTTATGTGTACCTGTGAGACAGAGATAGACAGACAGATAGAAAGAGAGAGACAGATTGAAAGAGATAGAATGAGGAGAAAGATAAAACACCATTGTGTATGACACCATGTTTCAGAGTTCCACAAGCTGCAGAACTAATAGGAATATTTCAGTGACTGTAAATTGGTATATATATTATAGAACAATAATAATAAACAATGTTTTGTATTGTTGTTTTGAAAAAACAATTTTTTGTAAAAATTATTGAAAATTTATGTTTGTGTGCTTTTTGGTGTTGTTTTACAACGAGTTTATAAAAGTACATTGAACCTTACTTTGGTTCAAAAGGCCACATAAGTTGGGGGAAAAAATAAAATAGGGGAAAAAAAACAAACAAACCTTAAATTTAAAAAAAAAATTTAAAAGGTTTCCCGGGGTGAGGGGCCCAGTCGCCCTGTTCCCCAAAAACCGCGGCTCATTTTCTGAAAAACTTCATGCACCCCTATCTCCTAAGAATTGATGGTAAAATTTTTTTTTTTATCCTATAATGTTTAAAAAAAAAAAATTTTTTTTTTTCATAAAAAAAAAAAATTTTTTTTTTTTTTTTTTGAAATTTGGCCCCCCTGAAAGAGTTTCGGAGGGGCCTGTGGGGCCCCCTCAAAGGGAAAAGGGACTTATTTTAATCTTTTTACAAAATGAAAAAGTTTTTTCTAAGGAAGGAAGAGAAATCGGGTTCTTTTGGAGATAGAAATTTTGTTGTCCTGTTGATGTTTTCCCCCTTACTATTTATTTTCCCATCTCGCGTAAAACCCTTTATGTATTTTTTTTTCCCTTTTTAAAATTTTTCTCAGCCAAAACAAAAGGGTTTTGGGCCCTTTTTCCCTTGTTAACCCCAAATTTATGTACACTCCATTTTCATTGAAATTTTGTTTGTTTTTAATTGGGGCCCTTTTCTTTTATCATATGAATAAAGTCTGATCATTTTTACTGTGTTTACTTCCTGGTTTTCCAAACAAATGGGGTTTCTTTGATTTCATTTTTTTTGAAACGAGGATTTGAAACGTGGTCCTGTTTTTACCCGACAGCAGTTTCTTTGAAATGAGTTTGGGGTTTTAAAGTCATTTGGGAAATTGTTTTAACTGTTTTTTAAATAACTGATCAGAAAATTATTTTGTTCATTTTTTGGTCGTTTTGGGGAAAATCAAGGTATTCATTAAGCCCCCGGAGGCATTTTTCTAAACCCAGCCCCTTGATTGCTTTTTTTAAAAACCTTCATTTTTTTATTTTTGTTTTTTTTTTGGGTTGTGACTGGCTATACGTTTCAGAGTTATTTTCTTTTGTCAACATTTCCCGATTTTAATCTTCTCTTCAAGGTTTTGGATCTGTTCTCGGGGTTTTTGGTTATTTGGATTCTCGCGCTCGAGTTTTTGCTTTGATATCTTTGATTTCGTTTTCTAGAGAAAGATGTAGTCCTTGACATTGTCGGGAATAATCATCCCTTGATTTTTTATGGGGCTATAGGCCCCCAAAAACATGAAATTTATAAGTAACAGTTTTTTTGGGAAAAAACCAAATTATATTAAATTTGATGGGGACTTTGTTTAAAATTTGTCAAGGGACGATAAAACCTTTAGGGACTGGGGGAGGCAGCGGGTAAAACCCTTTTTTTCCCCTCAATTTTAATAGGTTATACTATAAACTTTAAACAAAAATTTTAAATAAGTAGTTTATAAAGTTGTTTTTCCCCTTTTTGTAAAAGTAAAGTTAAGAGGGGGGTTAAATTTGTGGAAAACTGGAGAATTGTGCTTGGCAACAGTCTTTGTTTTGGTGGGAGGAGCTTACCCAGGCCCCTTTTCTTCTCTCCCCCTCTCACGGGACTCCCTCTCCTGGGGCTGCCCCTTAAACCCCTGGCGGATCTCTGGTTCCTTCTTCTATCTTTTGGGCTTATGTGGCTCAGGGGTGAGTTTTTAAAATTTAAGTTTGGCCACCATCCCCAGGGTGACTAAATTGTGCCCAAAACACTGGTTAGCCCGGGTTTTTTGTCAAGAAGAGAGGACAAAATTTTGTTGGGATACACCATGTGGGAAAACAGATATGGGTGTGTAGATTTCGTTTTAAAAAAATTGAGGCTGTGATTGTAAAATTTCTGTCATATCTATTGGGGAATACAGTTATATTTTTATAGTATTGTTTACAAAAAACCTGTGAAGGGGGCTGGTAAAAGGGTATAAAGGGGACACTAAAGATGATCAGCCATGTTAAGTATTCCCCCCTAAAAGATAAGGCCATTAAGAAAAAAGCTAACCCCACACAGAACATGTAGTGAAAACCCTTACTACAAATTTAATAAGGACAAACCAAAAAAAAACCCATGGGAGTTGCCCGGGGGGTGGGGGGGTTTTTTGCCCTTGTTTAAAATAAAAAAAAAACATTCTTTGAACTATATGTGTGGTATGGGGTAATAACAGTTGCATGTTTGGAAAGAAGTTTTCCCAAAGGTGGTGTCATTGGAAGTGTTGTTTTCATATATTGTTTACAGGTTTTTTTTTTTTCCTTTTAAGGGGGGGAAAAAAAGGGGAGTAACACATTTTTGTTGGGGTTTATGGTAAGTGCTATGTGCATAGTTTCATTCAATTTGTGTTATTTTATGTCCCTTTTGGGAATTTTTCCCCATGAAACTGTAAGGGGGGGAAGAAATTTTTTAAAGTTTAAAAACTAGTCAAAAGGATGTTTTCCAAAATTTTTTGGGTTCGGGGGAAAAAGAAGGAAATAATTCATCAGTAAAAAACCCTTTTTTTAAACAGTGAAAAAGGGGATCACCACTCCAGGGATATGGAAATGGGAGAAGAGCAAAAATTTAGCTGTAAAGAGGCTGAAATAAAAATTAAGGGAAATTTAAAGGAGGAAGAACGCCCAAAGATTAGGAGGTTCTAAAACAAGGCCGGGGCACTATTTTTAAACATAACTAAAGCGGAAATTTTGTCCCTAAGTTTACAAGAGTGACCCAAAAAGATATTTTTTTTTTTTTGGGAGAAGACTGCTTTGAGAAAGGAGGCCCCAAAAAACAGAAGGGGGCTACCCTAGTTCCCCACAAAAATTGTGGGAAAAGGACCCAGAGAGGTAGGGGACTCGGGGAGGGGAAAGTTTTTTCTTTATGTAAGATTAAAGAGGAAGTATTGCTTGCATCCCAAAATTTTAACCTGAGAAATATAGCCCAAAAAGTTAAAGAAAAAAAATTTTTTTGGGGAAAGGGGCGCCTTTTAACTGATTTTTTGGGAAATTTGAGAACTTTTTCCTTTTTTTAAGAAAGGGTTTTGGTTCAAAGGGAGTTAATAAAGACTATAACAAATTAGTAGATTTTATGGTTCATGGGGAAATTTTGAACAATAAAAACCCCGGGGGGGAACCCAGAAATTTTTGGGAGGAAAAAAACCCGGGATAATTTTTCAAAAAGGGCACTGGATCGGGTGACCAAATTTTTGGCTGGGGAAGGGAATTGGAAAGTAAAAACAGTCAGCTGTTTCTAAAAATTTCCCCATTTCTTTTCTAAACCTTATTCCAAGTCTTATGGTATAAAGGAAAGTGGGACAAGAATTTTCGGGAAACAAATGAAGGCTGAGGGCCCTATAAAATAGAGGGAAAAGGAAAGTCAGCTGGAGTTTCAAAGTTTCCCCTAGACAATCAGATAAGGGTTTCAGGCCCTTTCCGAGTAAACGGGTACCAGCCCAAACCAAAGGGTTAAAAAAACCTTTAAAATTTTCCTGTTACTACTGAAAAACAAAACTGGACAAAACTAAAAAGTTTTGCGGGCAAGGCGGCGGGGATCGGGAAAAGGGGGGAAACCCACCGGGGGCCCTCTAACGCAGAGATCCCACCCCATTGCCTGCTTTAGGTCTTCAAGGCAAGGGAGGGGAACCTTTGGATCTGGGACCCCAGGATGTGTATTTTTCTAGTAGGTCCGCATTTGGTTTTTGCAAAAGGAGTAGGCAGAGTTGAGAACATACTGCCCTTGAGGGAGGGGATGTAGCACCAAACTTTTTGGGCTACGTTGCTGGAGTGCTGCCATGTCTAAGGATCCTTTAAAATATTTGGGGTAGATATATTTTTTAAGGGTATTAGGGGTTTCAACCATAAGGGACCCTTAAAAAATTTAAGGGGTAGAATCTGCAAACCAATTTGGCTATTTTCCCTGAAAGGCGTTCAGATAAATTTCCCCCTTCAAAGGGGGTTCGCCTCTTATTAGGGAATAATGTTAGGGGCCTGTTAGACAGTGGGGGGAACAACTTTTGGGGGGGAAAACCCAAAAAGGCCCCAAAAATTTTTGGGGGGAAAAATGGTAGGAAAACCCTCCCAAACCCTTTCCCCCTAGGGTTTTCCCCCATGGGGAAGTATGGCTCATACCCATGTACCAACAGTCTTAAATGATATTTCTCTTTGGGGGATGGTGAGGGTTTTAATTTTGGTAACTCTGCTTTCTGATGTTGAACTGAAGGTCAACTGAAAAAAAAAGGTGACCCAGCCAGAGCTGGGGGCAATTGGAGAAGGGATCAGTTAGGTGAGAGAGGCGGGCACCTATTAGGGGCAATTAATTTCTGTGCGGGGGAAAATGTCGCTTTTTCGGGGGAAAAGATTTTCCCGAAAATTTTAAGTGTTTTAAATTTCAGGGGGGGAAAAACTCTTCAAAGAATTCCCCTCTGTTTGCAGTACCCGATGGAAGGAGAAAAAGGGGTTTTTTACCCCCAATGGGGGATGCCCAATTTTTTCCCCAGGCATTTTTTTCTGGTTCAGCTGTGGGAGACTGTCAGGAGTATATTGAGCCCTTAAAATGTCTCCATTTATAGGGAACAGTCGAAGTATTAAACCGGGGTTTCCCCTTCATTCCCATTTCAGCACCAGGTTTAACCCTTCAGCAAGCTGGTATAGATGGACTTTGGGCCATTCCCAAGGACCCAAAATGGGGGAAAAGATTTTTTTACTCCCCAATATTTGCTCCCCCAAACCCGGTACCTGGAAACCCGTCCCCCCTGCATAAGATAAAAAAGCTCATGGGAAGGGCTTTAAAGGGTTTTTTATGAAGGTTTTTTTTTTCTTTTTGGTTTCCTCAAAACGGTGCAAAAAAAAACCAAGGGCCCTAACTTTACCTCAAGGGCTTTTAGAAAAAATTTTTTAAGGGACTAAAAGTAGACCTTTAGTGGGTTTGACTGGGGTACACTCTCCAACTCAAGGGGAAATAAAAAGAAAAATTACATCAAACCCTCAAAAACAATGATGCAAAACCCCTTTGGGAAAGAAAAATTTTCTAACAATGGGATAAGGGTCCCTTTCTTTGGGATTTTGGGTGAGTGGGGAAGCACTCTGGAATCTCGAGCTATTGGCTTGGGGGGGGATGGGAAGCTCCCCCCCCGGACCCTTTTTTTCAGTTTCAGACCCCTGTTTGGCTCGTATGAGGTGGATGGTAAACCTTTAACGTTTCTCATCAACCAGACCAAAGGGGATGATGTGGGGGCCATTTAAAGTGGACCATGATTTCCTGGAGGGTGGAGAGGAAAATGGGGGTACTGGAGCCAAATTTTATGTGGAAAAAACTGTATGGCAAAGTTGCTGTGGGGCTGAACAAAGTTTTTGGGGGGAAATTTCCCAGGGGTTTTGATATAAAAAACCACACCCCCAAGAAGAAAAGAAAAGAGTTAGTGTTAACAGTAACCCGGGTTAAAAGGGGTTTTAAATGTGTCAAAAATTCAAGGGAACCCCAAAGTTTTTTAAAGGAATGTAAAGGGTGCAAAAAAATAATCTTATGAAATCCCAAAAAAGTTTTTAAGAAATAAACCCTGTGTTTTAAAAGATTTTGGGAAAAGGGATTCGGGGTTTTAAAGAGAAAAATGTTTTGGGAATTGGGTCAACCCCCCTTGGGGAAATTTATAAAAAATTTGGGGCAAATAATGGGGAAAAAGTTGAAAATCAAAGAAGAAATTGTTAAGGAAAGCTGAGGGCCCAAATTTAACAATTTTTTTTTGTGGGAAAAATCTGTATGAAAAATTGGAGATGGAGGAAGAAGGAAATTCTTCCAAACCAGTTTTTTAGTGGGTTGTGAGAGTCCCTGGGCATTTTCCCCTGCTTCAAGGTTGCCAAATTTGATGGCCCCCCCTGGGCATAAACAAGACTTTCCCCAAAGTACGTTTAACAACTAAAGGGTTTTTCAGGATTGAAAGATTGATACTTATGCCCAAAAAAAGGGTGCAAAAAATTTTAAATAAACTAAAACATGGGGCAGGAAATGTGATTTTTTCCCTGGCCTGTGTTTTTCCCGTACCCCTTTTAAAGTGTGAAAAGCAAATTGTGTTCAAATTTTGTCTTAAAATTTGTGTGTGAGATGGAACGTGAAAGGTATTTTTGTAAACCTTTAATTTTATCCAACTTGGGGGGCAAAAAGATGTCCCTTTTGGGGTTTTGTTGTTTACTGCAGAGGTTGCAGAAAATGTTAAATATTTTGAGCAACCTTTAAATTTAAATGTAAACATTTTAACCCCCAGGGGAAAAAAAATTTTCATTTTTTGGGGGTGGCTATTCCAGCATTTTACATGTCTCAGGATCTCTTCATCCTGTTCCTGTGGGATGGTGACTATCATCAGACTCTTAAAAATAGGCTTTTTTTCCTAAAGCCTTTTAATTTGGGGAAATCAAATATATAAAAGGCCAGAGAAAGTGGTTGCTAAAAATCCTCTAGATGTTTTAAATAGTTTCATTGCGTACTTTGTACAAGTGTTTTTCTTTTTTGCTGACCTTGTTGTTTTTTCAGTGGTTGGGCTCTCGGCGACCTGAGTAACTCTACCAGCCATCTGACGGGGAAGGAGTCGAGGCCCGAAACCAAAAGGTACGAGGGGTCAGGGGGTACGTAAATGTGAGGTTTAGGAGTAGTTGACAACCTTCGGTAACATGGGGACGTTCAGGAAGGTATGTGATGTTGTGTCTTGGTGTGTCTATAAACAAAACGGCCCGCGATTTTCCTTTGGGGGTCCCTTGGGGCCCCTCCAAGTTCTAAAGTCAGCCTCCTCTTCGTAAAATTTTTGGGGGGATCTGTGTGGAGTGGGACCTTCGGAAGAAAGGGGTTGAGTGCCTGACCCTGTTAAGGATCGTTAGTGTTTACTGGAATTTTCACTGTTTGGTTCGGCCACCAAGTGGGGAGACAAACCCTTTACATGTTTTTTGAAATTTTCCCGCCTGGTGACACCTGAGCTCTGGGGTTTTTCTACTTTTCGTCTCCCCGAAAAGGAAGATGCCCCCCTGGAAAAAAGTTCTTTTGGGGGTACCCCAGCAAAAGGCACAGGCCTGTTGGGGCGGGGTTTCACAAAAGGGGCTTGTGTGCAATTCTTGCATTGTAATTGTATGTTTAAAAGCCACTAAAATTGTAAATGTTTTCAAACCCCTTTAGTATATGGGTTTTGGTTTTTAAAAAGCTTTTCCCCAAAAAAATTTTGCAATCGTTTTTAAAAAACAGTAAATGGGTAAATTAGGGGGCTAGGAAATATGTACATTTCTAGATCTTGTTTACCGCCTTCCCCACTTAACAATATACTTTTTACTAGCCTTATCCTGAGGGCCCCCGGCTAGTTTTGTGAGACTTCGTTTGGATGGGGGGTGTTTGGGGCTTTAGGGACCCAACCCTGTTTTTAAAAATTAAAAGTTACTCTGGAAAAAACCTAAATTTATATTTAAATTTAAAGGGGACTTTTCTCTAAATGTCAGAAGGACGACAAACCCTTTTCCCGAGGGGGGCAGGGGGGCAAACCTATTTTTTAATATTAGGTTAACTTTTGACACATTAAAAAAAAAACAAAAAAAATTTTTGTTTATAAAAGGGGGATTTCTTTTTGGAAAAGTAAGTTAAGAGGGGGTTTTGAAAATTGGGGGGGGGGTAACTGGGAATTTTTGTTGGCAAAGTCTTTTTTTTTGGGGGGAAAGGGGCTTAGCCAGGATCTCTCTCTCTTCCCCCTCACTGACTCCCTCTTCCCGTGGCTGGGCCTTCAAAACCCGGCAGGGTTTTTGGGTCCTTCTTCTATCTTTTGGGCATTAAGTGTGCTCCAGGGGTTGGTTTTTTTTTTTTTTAATTTAAAATTGTGGCCACCATAAAACCCCGGGGGGACTAAAGTGTGTCAAAACTGGTTTGGCCCCGATTTTTGTCAAGGGGAAAAGAGGACAAAAGTTTTTGGGATACACCATTGGGAGAACAGATATGGAGTGTGTAGATTTCCCGTTTTTTAAAATGTGAGGCTGTGATTGTTTTTTTTTTTGTACATATTATTGGGGAAACAGTTATATTTTTATAGTATAGTTTACATAACCTGTGAAGAGGGGTGGTGAAAGGTTTAGAAAACTCAAAAATGATCAGCCATGATGTAAATATTACCCCCCAGACCCGTAAAACCCCTTTAAATAAAAGCTACCCCACACTTAAAAACATGTTAAATGAGAACCTTTCTAACAAAGTAATAAAGGGGCAAAAAACCCAAAATAAAAAACTGGGGTAATTTATGGTGAATCCCTTTGAAAGGGGTGGGGTTTTTTGGGGGGGGGAGTCAAACCATGTTTGTTGTTATTGTTTTTTCCCCCGGTGGCGGGGGTGAGGGGGGTTTTATGAAAACAAACCCCCCATCCCGCTGGGTTGACAAGTTGATTTTTAGGGGCCTTGGCCCGTTATTCTTTTATTACTGAAAGTTGTTTTTTCTGTGGGTATCCCTTTAAAAAGTATCACTGAAGTAGATACTGGTAGCAATGGAGAAGGCTTTTTTTTCTCAGATTTGGGTTAAGTGGGTTTTTCTGGCAGCGGGGAGTGTTTGGGTTAGCAGGGCCCGTCTTCCTTAAAATCTTTATTTTTGTCAAGGATTTGGGTTTAAAAATTCTTAGTATTTTTTGGGTTCCCTTTTGTGGTCTACGTGGGTTTTATGTAGTTGGGAAATTTCACTTTTGGCCCCTCCCCAAGGGTTTTTTAAAGAACGATGTTTTTTGAGGAAGAAGAGGGTGGTAGGATTTCGCCCTTTTGAGGGAAACCCGGGATAAAAAAATTTTCCCGCAGCAGACCATTTTGCTGCAAGGTTGTCACAGGTTTTTCTGTATTAAACACAGGTGGGGGCAAAAAACAAGGGAGATCAGGTGTTTCCCAACCTGAAGCATCATCAATTTCACACAAAACCCAGTTACACGTTTATTAAGGTTTTTGGGTGTACACAAGCGGGTTTGCAAAGGTTAAGAAGTGGCATTGACCCTACCTCTAAAGGTTTCCCTTTACTGGGGGTTTAAACCCCTTCTGGCCTTGGGACGCACCTTTTGAGACATTTTGCCTTGATTCCAAAACCCGGGGCCCGTTTGTAGGCAAACCAACCTCAGTTTTAAACCAAAAAGTCTTCCTTCTGTCCACTAATCTGGGGATTTGGTAAAACAAAGTGTAAAATGCACCTATATTTAATGAATAAAGGCATCTGGTACAAATATATTTAGTCTGCATGAAAAATAAAAAGATCAAAATAGTACTAATACTTTTTTTTCCCTCAGGTATGAGTTTCTTTTATGCTTTTGGATCAAACTTCACCCATTACTCTCAGGATCACCACCAATGACATCTCCAGAAAGCATAAAAATAGTATGCGATGCATGAATTATATAAACAGCTGTCTTAATTCACCTATGGCAATTTATTGGGACCAAAAAATTCCATGGCTGGATTCAATGTAAATAATTTGATGCCACAGTCATGGAGGCCCTTAACATCCTTCCACCCAAACACTAACACTGGTGTGCATATAATAGATTTACATTTTAATAAGTACTTAGATAGGTTTAAATTGTTAATAAATAATATTAGAATTAATAATGTAACTTCAGACATTAATATTATATTATATTAGGTATATTGTGAAAGCTAGCATCTTCTGTACAAGTGAGGTGAAGTAGGGACATAGAGAGGCCTCCTTTGTCCTTCTGGAAAAAGCCAATGGTTGGTCAACATTTCTAGGGAGCTACCAGCTCAGTGACCACACAGTCTTCAAAATACTGCCTAATGACCAACGATAAAGTTCTGAGAAGCTTTCATGAAGTACAGTGCAACCTCGAATATCGGCCGTAATCTGTTTCAGAAGGTCGGCCTAAATTCAAAGCAATATTTCCCATATGAATTAATGGAAATACAATTAATCTGTTCCCAACAAGCAAAAATATTAAAAAAAAAAAAAAAAAAAAAATTAAAGAACAACTATAGTTTTACATACAGAAAACAATGAGAAATAAATATAAACATTACATACCTTTATTGAAGACCCTTGTTGGCTTATGGAAGACAGGGAGGAGGAGAGTTTGTTTGGAGGCAGGACAAGATACTCCTTCAATACGATGCTAATATCAACTCTACGGTTTATCTATTACAATTGATCTAATTTGACATAAACAATATAAATAACACAGAAACCTGATATACACTCTAGAATGAATAAAGTACATGTATGTCATTATGTATGCACGAGTGGTGGTGATGGTGGTGTTGTTGGGTTATCAGGGCCACTGGCAGCATAAGCTGTATAGTGGTGGTGGTAGTGGTGGCAGCAGTGTTGTCAGTGGCCCTATACACCTCCAATAACATTGGAGGAGTTAACTGCGTGTCCTTTTCCTACTGCTTAATCGCTTAACGTACTTACTACACTGTTAATGCTACACTTTATCGCTGGCTGGCGCTATAGCCTTTATTGACTCCTGCTGCTTTAGTATCATATATATCGTAGAATCACTGAAGAATGCACATTCTCCCCCCCTCTTCCTCCTCTACTTTCGCACTTTGCTACAATTTCTTTCTTCAATTCTATTGTGTTTCTCACATTCCTTGGGCCCATGGTGGTTTATTTTACAGTCGCACTTAATAAACAAGCACAAAAACCAATGGATTTTAAGGAAATGTTTGGATGAATGTGCAGATTATATGTTCATTCACTGAGAGACACAGGGAGATTGACTCACCTATGCGCAGCATCCTGGCGGAAGGCGGACTGACATGTATAATATGGATGATTCATGAGGCACCGGCCAAAATATGGAGCAAAATTTCCGCCCCAAAACCAACCTAAATACAAATCGGCCGATAAATCCAGCAGACAATATTTGGGGTTCCACTGTACTGTGGATATTTCTCTCTCCCTAGGCCCCCCGTAATAAGACAATTTCTTGCTTTTCTCCTAGTATTAGTTGGCCAATGGCATTTTGAGAAACCTAAGATATTTGAGCTTTGGGCTCTCTGTGAGCTGTATGCCCAACACTGAGATGGGTTAGATTTCTGAGTAACTCACCCCTGGAATATTAGACTAGAAGCTAGTACCCCTTAGTGTACGTAAATATTAGTCGGGAAAATCCCAATGAACTCTGGACCCTCAAGGCCCCAGAATTCCCATCCATGTGGCATCTTGGAGAGTGGAGAAACCAATAGAAACCTAGATTAACCTGGAGGATTCGGAGAGTTTCTAGCTAGCATAGACTCCACAACACAAGTAAGTCTGTTCTAGTTTGTGCATGGAAAGAGAATTTCTGTCATGATATTTGATTCCCAAAAGTGTACCCTAGGG
>NW_026464439.1:0-14182 GCF_026875155.1 Cherax quadricarinatus
CTTTACTACTATTTACGAACCCTCTCAAGTTGCCCCTGACTCCGATATATTCAAGTGTTGTCTTTGCATTGGGACTGAAGAATCGAGGGGGGCGACCCCTTTCCCCCATAAAATGTTTTGATCGTGTATCTTTTTACCTACCACTTGTCGGTATCCCCAAATTCACTTCCCTACTCCCTTCATCCCTCCTATACTCTTCCCCGGCCGATATTCTTTTTCCACAAGCTCCACTTCAATGCTGTCGTAAAGGTAGTCATCCCTGGCACCCACTGACCATTACTCTGTCTCCGCAACTCACAAAATACAATTTTGGGCCCCTTTTTAAATTTTTCCCCATTTTTCCCATAAGGTTTAATTTTCCGTTTTTGGGGTGTAGTAAATTGAGTGTTAGGGAGTGAGAGTACACATGTTGGGTGTTAGGGAGTGGAGTACACATGTTGAGTGTTAGGGAGTGGAGTACACATGTTGAGTGTTGGGGAAGTGTGAGTACACATGTTGAGTGTTTAGGGAGTGGAGTACACATGTTGGGTGTTAGGGAGTGTGAGTACACATGTTGAGTGTTAGGGAGTGTGAGTACACATGTTGAGTGTTAGGGAGTGTGAGTACACATGTTAGTGTTAGGGAGGGGATAGTAACACATGTTGGGTGTTAGGGAGTGTGAGTACACATGTTGAGTGTTAGGGGGAAAAAAAGTGTGAGTACACATGTTGAGGTTAGGGAGTGTGAGTACACATGTTGGGTGTTTAGGGAGTGTGAGTACACATGTTGAGTTTTTAGGGAGTGTGAGTACAACATGTTGAGTGTTAGGGGTGTGAGTACACATGTTGAGTGTTAGGGAGTGTGAGTAACATGTTGAGTTTTTAGGGAGTGTGAGTACACATGTTGAGTGTTAGGGAGTGTGAGTACACATGTTGAGTGTTAGGGAGTGTGAGTACACATGTTAGTGTTAGGGAGTGTGAGTACACATGTTGAGTGTTAGGGAGTGTGAGTACCCCATGTTGAGTGTTAGGGAGTGTGAGTACACATGTTGAGGTTAGGGAGTGTGAGTACACATGTTGAGAAGGGGAATGAGTTTCATGCCGTAAAATGTAGGTGAGAGTGGAGGCGGGAGACACAGGGGTATTGTACAGGTTGGAAATGAGATACTGCGATATGGGATGAGTTGAAGAGGTATGGGAATGAGTTGAAAGGGAAAAGGGGAATGAGTTGTAGGGTATGGAAATGAGTTGTGGGGGTATGGGAATGATTGAAAGGGGTTTATGGGAATGAGTTGTGGGGGGTATGGGAATGAGATGTGTGGGTATGGGAATGAGTTGTAGGGGTATGGAAAAGGAGTTGTAAGGGTAAGGCAGTGAGTTGAGGGAGTAGAACAGTGAGTTACAAAGGTATGGGTGCGATTGTACGTGTGTTGTATTTGCTAATTTGTCTAGTCGCTGGAGCTCAAACGTCTCATAGCTATCTGTGCGTTTGAAAAGCCTCGGTTTACCGAAGTTTTATCTCTGGATGCAACTGTTACTTTCTGATGTACACAGCAAGCCAACCAGTTGGAGGTTGAAGTCTCTAGCATATAGCAACCCCAGGAGCTGGAGCTTACTTCTTTTCAAAACTGTTATGTGACCAAGTTTTAGCTCAGCCTCTGAAACACAACTAGATAAGTAGCAAACTTATTTTACATTAAGGGCACAACAGACATTTCATTTTTTTAGGGCCACCCATCTACAGTTCTGAAAACTTTACTGAAAAAAATAGAGCCCAAAAAAGGTTGAGTCGAGGCAAGGATAAGTCGCTTGCACGTTTATCCACTTTGTCCAGAAGTCGGAAAGACAAAAAAGGTAATTTAAGAAATAGCTGGAATTAGTTCTCGCCAATTTGCAGACTGTCTTGTTTTTTATTTTAAATTAAAAACATTCGTTCCTGAAAAACCCCAAAAAAAATTTTTCAAAAATTTTTAGGGGGACCTTGGCAAACCTGAACTTGTTTACACAAAGGCTACTTTGATGTTTTAGCATTAGAAGGAAATTACAATCCAAGAAATAAGTCTCAAGTATAATTTTCAACCAAAGCTTGGGTAGGGCAGTTTAAAAGGGCAGCTTGATAAAAAAATAAATTTAATTCCAGTGTCTTAGTTACAATTAAGTTAAAATAAGGGGTTCAAGTTAGATTTTTTAGGTTAAGGAAGGGTTTCCCAAGTAAAAAAATCCGCATTTTAACGCCTAAAAAAAAAAAAACTTCTTGTATTTATCAAGTTCTCACGGGAGTTCAAAGTGTTTTTATTTCCGTTTAGGAAGGGCTTCCAGCCGGGGGAAATGTCGCTAATTTCGGGGACTTTTAAAAACCCGAAAGGCCTTAATTTTTAAAAATTCAAAGTTTAAGTTTTTTTAAAATTTGCAAGCTTTTTGATTATGAAATAAAAATCTATCATGCCTCTAAGGCAGTGTGATTTTCTTAAATTTTCACACTTCTAGCTATTTTGTTAAAGGATATAAAAAGTTGGAAAACATTTCGAGATTAGTAAATACTAAGTAAAATATATTGTCTATAGACGTATTGTGCCAAAATACTCGTTTCTCCAGATCATTAGTTTCGACTGTCCACTTTCTTTGATGCAGGAAGACAGTCTCATTTGCATCTAAAAGAGTTGTAATCAAGAGCCTCTCTAACGTAGCCGGGATTACGTTATTTTTAAAAGCATGTCATGAAAATGAGCGGCCACATATTAAGTTGACATTTTTCAAGCTGAATTGCTCCTTTTTTTTACGAGGAACTGAGATCTTGGAAAAAACGATCACAAAGTGGTGTGTGTGATGCTTTGTTAAACCCCGCGTTTCACTGACAGTTTACTAAAACGAGGAAAGCTGAACATAAGTGTATTTTCAGGGTATAAATGATTCCTCAGAGTGTCAAGCTTAGAATAAAATTTTCATCCCCTCCTACTGAATTTCATTTAAGTTGAGAAGCTTTAGTTATTGGAATTTCTGCCAGCCGGATTGAATGGACCAACGAAGAGATTCTTTATCTTTTTATAGTGACCTTATCTGTTTAGAGAGAATTAGGTACTTAATTCGGGTTATTCCACAGCAAACAACTTTGGTTTATAACTAAGTCTTTATGTTATTCTTTCCATTACTTGACGCATTCACTCACCTACGCTTGCAAACATACTACGCACGCACGTGCACACACACCCAAAAAAGGTACGATTAAAACTCAGAGCAGGGAGAGTGGACCTAGTAGCGACCAGCGAAGAGTCATACCCAAGAGTTGTAACTCGACCCTTGCAACAAAAAAAATTGAGGGGTACACCCTCAGAGGAAGCGTTGAACTACTGGCCAGCATCACCCGTTGGATATCATGTTTAAAAAAACAGAAGATAATCAGGTGGTAGAACACAGAGAAAAATGGTGTCTTAACAATAATTACCCTTGGTTCAACAGATGGCAAAATTTATCTAGCCAACCTATTGAAATTCTTTGACAAATTAAGAGAAGTGATACACAAAGTGAGTGATAAGTGGATTTAATTTTCTCGACTGTAAAGAGTATTTGCTACTGTACCCCCAGGGCTGGAATAAAAAGGAACTTGCTCCGGTGAATTATGTGTAACTCAAGGTAAGAAATTAACGAGTGATTTTAAAGGAAGAGATGTCAAAAAAAAGAAGTGTAACACGGGCTTCCGCATGTGAATGATAGAGTCACTGGATTTAGCTGAATCTATTCCTATTTGCTGCTGATGAAAAGCTAATGAAGAGAAAAAAAAAAAACGTCAAATAAGGTTTGGACCCTAGGGAAGGACAATGGTAACAGTATACAAAATACTCAGAGGAATTGTAGGATAATCAATGAGACTGGTCGTTTGAGATCCAGAGCAGTATTGGGGGTACAGTTGGAAGATATAAATGAGCCACAAGGAATCAAGGAACTATGTCTCAGTTTCGCTGTGGTCAGGAAGTCGGAATGACCTTGACAAAGTGTGGAGGCAGACTCCACACTTTGTGTTTTAGAGCAGGTACGATAGGGCCCAAGAGACTTAGGAAGTAGTGATTCAGTAAGCAGTAAATTGAGACGCTGGTCCGGAACTAAGCTCGACACGTGACAATGCTTTCAACTCACACTGGAGTGTCGTGGTTCATTTCCCCGGTTGTCCCTGCCTCACCTACCAGTCAGTGGGTACCTGGGTGTTAGTCGCCAATCCTGGGGGACAAGACTGGAAGGACCAAGGGAATTAAGACAGTCCTTGATGACGCACCGAATTCTTTGGGTTATCACGGGTAGCTAATCCTCCAGGTTAGAAATCTGGAGCAAAATCTTATCTTACCCATGATAACTACACACAACACACAACACATATATATATATATATTTATATATATATATAATATTATATTTATATATATATATATTATATATATATATTTTGTCGTGCCGAATAGGCAGAACTTGCGATCTTGGCTTAAATAGCACGGCTCATCTTGCCATATAGGACAAGTGAAAATTTGTGTATTGGCAATAATTCGCCAAAATTCTTTCTGATCCTAACGAATAAAATATATTCACTGTGTTGTTTGTATTAAATTACTGTAACAAATCTAAAATATATTTAGTTGGGTTAGGCTAATATAAATAGTTCTTGTTATCCAAGGTTAGGTAGTTTTCTAAGATTCTTTTGGTCATAATTAAAAATTTTACATTAACATAATGAAAAAATCTTTAAACGTATAAGAAAAAAATTTTAGAAAATGATTAATTTTAAATGGGTTTCTTCCCAATTTACCAGTTTTACATTTCGGGCACGGACATATCTCCTATATATATATATTATATATATATATATATATATATATATATATTTTATATATATATATATATTATACATATATGCAATAAGATCACAGTAAACAGTTGATTTCAAAATATGCAAAACAATCCACTCTGAAAGAATAGGAGAAAATTCCAAGCGACTTTCGTGAATCATCACATTATCAGGAAACTATCGTGAGATGTCCCCCCCCCCGAAAGCGCTTGGAATTTCTCTTTCTTTCAGAGTGGTTGTTTATGCATATAATATATATATATTTATAGTATATATATAGTATATATATATATATATATATTATATATATGAATTAGAGGAAGTACCACCTTATAGTGGAATGGGGGACCCTCATCTCAGAAAGACAATAAAACGTACCTAGAGAAAATCAAGGTTTCCCCGGAGTCTGTTTGATATTTCTTCTCTACATCCCCCGATATATTTTTATTCTATGTGAACATTTATTAATAAAACAAAATACATTGACAGAAAAAAACAACATGAATACAATGGCACAATGTATCAAAGATGATGTTTTCCTCCAGCTCCTCCGAGGCTGGACGTGAGCCAAGTATGCAGCAAGCATTTTCCCTCTGGATGGCGCGCTGAGGGCGCTGGAACATGAAAGTGGCTGCCCTTGGGTCCCTGGTGGTGTCGATGAGTCTGGAACCCAATTTTTTAAGGAAACGTGTGGCATTTTTTCCCCATGATCCCAAGGTCTCTGATCCCACTGGGACAAATTGATACTGTTGGCTAATGTCCCTGTACTTGCTGATCTTGTACTCCTCCCTGTGGTCAGCAGCTCCTCCCTGTCGCCCCACACTGTGATGGATATAGGTGTCAGCCAGTGTGGACACACAGGTATAGTCCCATGCTAAGAGCTTGCCATTCTTCCAAGGATAGATGGTGATCCCGTCGGGGCGGTTTGCTGGGTTGTGGGTATTGTTTGCTGCAAGTGATCGTGGCTCCCTCTCGGCAGGGCATCCAGCTGTAGAAAGGGGTTCTCTTAATGATGTCGTGACCTCATTGTGTCTTGCATGCCAGCCCTTGGTTTTGGAACAGTTAAGACCAGTAGACCGTATTGGTCTGCTTGCACTTCGCCGCAAATACACATATATTCTGTGTGAATTGGGGCAGCAAGGCGCAGAGCCACTGCAATACGGAGGGTCTTAGGGTCGAGTCGCGTTCCCATTGCCGATATGGGAACTGTTTGGAGGAAGTCCCCGGAGATGAGGTGCACTCACAGCCGGGAGACGGGCAATCTCCCTATCTGATGTTGCAGCCCTGAGCATGTTGGCAAGCACCTTTTCAGCAATTGGGCTATCCCAGCTTGACTGTTTGTGACCAGTGCTGCACTAGGGTTTGGTGCTGGAGAAAGCAAGAGTCTCCCATTCGGTGATGGCACTGACATAGCTAGGGTCTTCTATTCCTGCTGAGTCACTGAGGGTGTCAGGAAGAATTTGTCTATCAACTCGTTTGATGCAATGGAAGAGGATGGGAAAGCTGGTAGAGCAATCTGGGAGGATCTGCGTACTCCTAGCCCTCCAAGCCTGACCGGAAGTGAGGCTTGCAACCACTGTCCATCGTCAAGGGAAAGATTCAATACACTCTCTAGCATGGCCTTCAGGAGAGAGTCATATTCCTTGAGTTTTGGACTGCTGAAGGCTGGGGAGCATCTCAGAAAATAGTAAGTTTTGGGGTTGACAGGCACCTGGTGAGTAGGTAGAAGGCATCGTGTGTGTCAATGTCTTTCATCCTGCTTTTCCCTCGTCCGGAGGTCTGAGACTTTTTTTCCTAGGATCAATCGATGGCATTGGACCCAAGAGGAGCACCGAGGAGAGTGCTATTGGCTGGATCAATGGCTCGTGCTCCTGGTAAAACGGTACTAATATTCTGGATCACTGTTGATTGGTAGAAACTATTTCACATTTGGTGGGGTTTAAAGAAAGGCCCAGGCTTTCTCCCATGTCTTTAATTTTACTGATGTCCTCCAGGAGAGATTCTGTTGTGCCAGCTAGGTACCGTCGTCCAGGAACCAGATATTGAGCTCGCTGGAGAGTGCCTCCGTGACTTCCTTGATGACCAAACAAAATAGAAAGGGGGCGAGAGGGTCCCCCTGTTGCACGCCCTCACACGAGTCAATTTCATGGTCCCCAAACAATAGTTTGGAAGTCACACTATAACACGATTCTATGAAGGGATAAAGGGAAGGGGAAATTTCTATAAACTGCTTGGAGAGCAGCATCCCTTCTGACTGAGTTGAAAGCATTGGCAAAGTCCAATTTGACCAAGGCTTTTTCATAGGACATGTTTTTGATATATACTCGTGCTGCGTGGGCAGTGCTTTCACAGCCTGTTGAAACGCCGAACCAGAGTCGAGTGGTTTAGCATTGCAGCTGCATCTTGACTCGCACCTTCTTGATGCAGCCTTGGCGACTAGGCGCCGAAGGTGTTACCCACTGGCAATGGGGCCTGATTCCGCCATCTTTTTCCTGTGGGCACACAATGACGGCACCAAAGAAAAAGGGTTCTTGATGGACCTCTGGGACACCGCCAGCCAGGCCACAGAGTTGGAGAAATTTGCGAGCTGTGTTCAGACTGCAGCCTCTCTGAAAACTCACAAGTGCTGGATTGAGTATTTGTTTTAAGTGTTGAGGCTTAACCGGTGAAACCTCTGCTGAAACCCTGTGGAAATGACATAGCAGCTTTATACTCTTCAGCATCCTGTAAGGTTAGATTTTCTTCGCGCTGCTGCAATTGTAGGGAGGGTCAATGTTGGTACTGGGAGCCCTGGTGGATGTTTTGTCTTCAGGGCTAGCGCCGGGCTGACGGATTGTGAGCGATTGGTATCCTCACTGGTTATAAGTCTCAAAGCTCCAATAGTATTCCCTCTTCTATTTTTTGCCTAATTTGGGCTCTGATTTTTGACGGTGCTCGGTTCTGTTGTTGGCATTTCCCCGGCGGGTGTTTGTCGACCTAGGGGGGAGGGACGGACGAGGTTGTCATCCCTTGGGAATGCATTTTATTGCACTAATAACTATATTGCTAGGGGACTTGTCCCTCCTTGGTGGGACAGCCAAACAGGCATTGCCAAAAAGCAGCAAGTTGTGCCAGGATCTGTTGTTTGAAGGAGCATCGTTGACTTTCTTCAGAAGGTCAGTGAATTTGCTAGCAGCTTGAGGGCGAGCTGCTTTGGGGATGTGTGTCAGAGTCCTGGTGGATGTTAATTTGATTGCAGATTTGAGGTCCTCTGTAGAGGTGAAGTCACGGTAGCTGTCAGCAACCGCCCAGGGAGGTACTACCGTCCTGCCAAGTGAGTGTACAAACGAAAAGCCTTGTAATTGTATTACATGATGGTGGATTGTGGTGTCTTTTGTTCTGTTCATAAACATGCAGATTTCCTCTTACCTCCTGGGGAAGAGGAACAGAATGCTCTCCGTAGCCATGCGTGTAGTATGAGGCGACTCTAAGCGTAATGCAGGGAGCAAGGGGCTAGTAACCCCTTCTCCTGTATATATTACTAAATTTAAAAAGAGAAAAACGTTAGTTTTTTTCTTTTGGGCCCACCCTGCCTCGGTGGGATACGGGCTGGTTTGTTGAAAGAAGAATTATATATATATATATATTTATATAATATATATTATATATATATATATAAAATATATATATATATATATATATATATATATATATATATATATCTTATATTTATATATATATATATATATATTATATATATATTAATATAAATTTACCAAACTGCGGCAGGCAAAGACTCGACCTACGAAACCTTTTAACCCGATTTTAAAATCACTTGTTTAGTGATTTCATTGCTATATAGGACTGTTTGAGGCGGGTATTCAAAAACGGGATGAGGCTGAAATTAATCCTTGAGTACCACTGCCACGAGTTGTCCTCGGGCCAAGGCCAAACACATAGCTAGTGCTGTGTTGACTTGGTTTTGTAGGCTCTGTGGCGTAGTGGTAAGGTGATGCATACATGGCTGACTCTGGAGGTGGTACAAGGCTCGAAGGGTCGAGTCCTGTCCTGCTGCAGTTTGGTAAATGATTTAAAATCACTTTTGTGATTTCTTGCTATAAATATATTTTTTATAATATTATATATAATATATATATAATATATATATATAAAATTATATATATATATTTTATAATATATATATAATCACACACACACCCCACACACACTGTATACACCATTCAGCAAAATTTAAACATTGAATTAACTATCCTAATTAAAAATTGAGCTAAACTAAATATAAATTTTTCCCAAGTTATTTTAACTAAATTTCATCAGGAAATATAATTGCTCATGTCGTTTTCGAAAACGGGGAAATTATTTTTTATGTGACGAAAAATGTAGGTTAATTGGATTTATATAATTTAAAAAGCCCTATCTTCATTTGGGAACTCAGCACTTGAGCAAACACCTGCTGACATTATCACTACTGCTTATATTTCCAAGTTAGTTTTTTTTTTAACAATTTATAAAAATTTTGAGCACCAACTTCTGTTCTTGTAATAAATTTGCTCATAATACAAAAAAGTCATTTAAAAAGACAATAGTCGAACCAATTCTTTTTCTATTACTTGCATTTCACAAACTATGCCTATTATTCATCCCAAGTTATATAAGCAATGGTTCAACAATATTTGACCAAAAGGGTAATATCCCCATATTATGAAGGCAACTGTTGAAACAAATCCAGATCTCAATTCTTGTTAGTTTAAAGCGGTAAATAAGGGCTGATTCAACAAGGTGGGAATCTGTAAAAGGCTAGAACAGGTGTAAATTGTTTATAGGATGCAAGGATACTTAATACACAAAAAAATAGCGGTAATGGTTTCAGCAAGGTACACACGTCCTTTGAGTTTTTCAAATCAGAGAGTGGCCAGTTTCACCAAAGTAATGGAGAGAGCAAGAGGAGGAGGAAATGGAGTAGATACTGGAAGCATTAGTAAAAAAGAGAAGTATTTACTTTGTTTAAATACGAAATGTGTTACTGTGACGAAACACATTTAACGTCTTAGGAGCCAAGGGTGTTGTTAAGATTTTGTAGATTAGAAAAAAAAAAGCTGGCAAAGTATAAGGGTCTTCACAGAAGTTGGTTTTGAAAGAGCGAGCTAGATAGGCATAGTTTATGAAATTTGAGAAATTTAAAACCAATTCGAGACAATGAGAAGCAAGAGTGGAAAAATTTAAAAATTGAGAAAGAGATAACAAATGCGGAGAAAGAAATAAGACCAAAATTTTGTTGACATGAATATTAAAAAAAAAGTAGTGAATGTCCATGCCGCTTAGCAACAGGCTTGTCTTAGACGGGGGAAAAAGACATAGCACCGAGCATGAATTTTTGTGAAAAACTCTTGTCAGAGTATTATGAATTTTATTCCTTATGCCACTTAATAAAGTCTTGAATAAAAATAAATTGTCGGTGGTTCACTCATATTAAAGTAAAACTTTGAAACATACTGAAGCATAACAGGTAAAATACTGAGTTACGATAAAACGCAAATTCTTTTTTTCTTCCTAACACTTCCTTAGGGGAATTTATTTCATCTATATTCCCCCCATCGCCTTAAGGATCACTTCCCCATTACCTTATTCATGAGCAGGTTCCTATTTTTCTGTTAGTGATCACTGCCCCTTTGGGTTTGGACACACGCGCTGCTGCGTTCTCTTTGCAAGAAAAAGGGGAATGTATCACGTTGCTTTTAACAAACTGGGAGCTTCACTTCCGTATCTGTACTTGTCTCCTGCCCTGCCCTGCCCTGCCCTGCCCTGCCCTGCCTGCCCTGGTGAGGGCGGCTTCTCTCCTCTCGGAGTAATTTTAAGTTTAAAGGGGTCGCTCCAGAATTCTTCCCTGGATTTTTACGGGCAGTAGTTAATCATACAACCAGCTTATTCTTACCCTAGGTAGTCACAAGCTTTTTTCTCTCTCTCTCCTCTCTCTTCTCTCTCTTTTCTCTCTCTTTTACGATCGCATCTCTCACTGTCTGCACAATCATCTCACTGCCTTTCCCCCTCTCCGCCTCTTCTCGCCTCCCCTCGCTTTACTTATCCTGCCCAAACCCAATTCCCCTGAGAACGAGAAATTTCCCTTTCCTTTTATATCGCTCAGCAGGGCGGCTCAGGGCACATCCTGAGTGTCTTTGATCACCCCCAACACTCCTGACGTCCACTCCTGCTTATCCTACAGCTTCTGTTTATGTGCCTCGCTCCTTATCATGAATGTTGCTCGAGTTGGGGATCACAGATCTTTATTATTCTCCGATCCCTTCTACTTTATATATAATATATATATACTTTTTCTAGTGGACTACCAATCAATATTGTTGGTTGATGCGTCAGCAATTGTATACTGACTTAGATCTTCGCCATAAGCTGACATATTCAGTGGTGCCGTTCTTACGGCAGGGACGCGATAAAAATAATTGAGAAAAACTTGTTTAAGGTGAAATACTGATTGGTTTCACAGTGGGTCATGGTAGGCAGCATCCATCGACTTACCAGTAATAGACTCAAAATAGAATAATGTTTAAGATGTGTAAAAGCGATTCAGAATGCATTAATTAAGTTGCATAAAGAAGCTGGGTGCAGGCACCAGATCAGGTTGCATAAGGCTTTGTATTTTCAACGCAGCTGAGCTGCAACTCAGGAAATTGTCACACAACTCTTCATGTACACATGAATTCTAGTGAATATTACGTAGACAATTTCTAATTGTATTTCTTGAGTGATAACCTGAGAAGCCTGGTAAAATAAATCAGTTACTAAAGATATCTTTCACTAATATAATATTTCATAAAATACCCCGACCTGACGCTTTGGCTTCACTTCATTCTGGTATAACTTTGACTCACCTGTAACGGCATCTGACCTGCTCCAGCGGTACCTGACCCAACACAACCTCACCTACCCCACATATGCTCTTACCATTGTTCTTTAAATATTTAATGTGTACTTGATCAAAAAAAAAACAGTGGATGAAAAGTTATTATTTATTTAGACTTGTGAATCCTACCTACCTGTAAGATGTTTTGTATTATTTCAATGTGAATAGGATAATTTCTCTATTTCCACTTTTATTTTAAAAATGGCATGATTTTTTCTCGTAAAATAACTTTAGCATTCCTCTTTTGAATAACTTCAATCTCTAATGAGTGAGGCAGCTTATAAAAGAGTATGGTTCTCTTTAAATATAGGCTTTGTAGTTGACTAGGTTTATATCGGTTGTTGCACGATCAGAGAAAGGTATCTCAGTATTTTATAACCCTGGCCTCCTGTACGTCAATACACGTGAAGAGAATAGTGTATAACTTAATAGTTAACTATTAGCAGTGAAAGCTTAAAGCTTATCAGGGGAGGTGTGAACGAGTTATCACATGGACACTAATACCCAGTTTCAATACAAATGGCAGATTACAATATACACTGCCACTATGAAATACGATCTGCGAGGCCAGGCTGAAGAAACGTTGTATTATCTCAAGGAGACCAGTATCCTAACATACATGAACACATGTAGGATGAACCTTACAATTTCACTATCAAGTTTTTTTATCGTTGAAGGATGGAGCCAGTCTGAGAAGTCAATCCGAATTTATCACATGAAAATCAGTATTTAAGTTTTCCCAGTTTCTTCTATGAAAAAAAAAAACGGAAATTGGCATCTACAGTGCTAGAATCAATTGAAACATTTCTCTATGTAAGCCTGACTAGCGTTGAACTTTAAAGTTTAAGTATGCATGTAATCAAGTCATCAACACATTATAATTTACTACAATGACATAAGTAGTTCTACCACACTTACATAGCCTGTCTTGGTGCTGTTATACTAAATATATGATAATTTCAATAAATACGGGTATGTTTTTCGTATAAATCGGAGCTGACACAGTTGCTGTCTGCTGATGATACTGTGCTTTTAGAAGATTCTGAAGAGAAGTTGAAAAGGTTAGTGGATGAATTTGGGTGGGTGTGAAAAGGAAGGCAGTTGAAGGTGAACATATGTAAGAGTAAGGTGACGAGGGTTATCAAGCGAGTTAGGTAAGGAAAAACTGGATATCAGATTGGAGGGAGTTTGGAAGCAGTACACGTGTTCATCTATTTCAGAGTGGATTTATCGGCGGATGGGTATATGAATGATGATAGAAACCATAGAACTGATGAAGGGAATAAAGGTGGTATTTGCACCGAGATATCTGGGGAGACAACGTTATCCATGGAGTCAAAAAAGGGGATGTATGAGAGTAAGGTGGGTAAAAGCATGGGTTTGAAAGGTGCAGGGGAGAAAGAGGTGGAGGCAGGAGATGTCGTATCTAATGGCAATGCGTGGTGTAAATATTATACAGAGAATTCGTAGCCTGGAAATTAGGAGGTGCGGATTACTAAAAGTATTTTCAGAAGCTAAAGAGGGGGAGGGTAGTCCTACGAAGGATGGAGGGAGGAGGTAAAAGATTTGTGGGCAAGGGGGTTGGACATACAACAGACGTGTGTGAGCGTGTTAGATAGGAATGGGGACGAATTGGTTTTTGGGACTTGACGAGCTCTAGGGGTATGAGAGGGTAATATTTTGTGAAGGGGTTCGGAGAAACCGGTTAGCCGGACTTTAGTAGTTTGGAGGTGGTAAATACAGTGCGTGCACCTTAAAGGAAGGGGCGGGATATTTGCTGTTTAGAGTAACATCTAAAATGCCGTATCTGCGCGCCTCTGACAAGATAATGACAGTATAAAAATGGGGAAAAGTATTCTTTTTCGAGTAACCCTCTCTTGGTGGGAGACGGCCGACGTGTTAAAAACTGTCCTTTAGTAAATGTGCATAGTGTATCGAATTATATTTATATTTCAACCTAGTATCTTACGTTACGTGTGTATATCTAGGTACTTGTGTTGAAATGGAACTAGTGTTAGAGGGCACATCTTCACTCCTGCTCTCCGACTGACCAACGCTTTGCTTATGGCTCAGCTACGGGCAGCCAGGAGTAGACCTGCAGACACTCAGTGATTAGAGGCCTCGCCTGGCCTTGGCAGGTAAGGTTAGGGAAGGTTTGTCAGAAAAACAGGACAAGTTTTTTTTCCCGACGTAGGTCTTAGTCATATGATGCCCACCAATGGAGCTTTCGGGCATCTAACCGAGGCCTTCCGTGGTTTCTCGGTCCAACCTTTATAAATTATAAATGGTTATTATGACCATTAGATCTATCCTCATGCAGTAACACTGAACATTTCACCCACACCTGTTCTGACACCAAATTGATTTTGTTTTAGTTTGTGCGTAACTTTATTACTAGGGCCCCATGTGTCCATGGTCTAGAAAATTTTAGCTTGAAAAATATAACGTTTAAATTTC
>NW_026464440.1:0-13537 GCF_026875155.1 Cherax quadricarinatus
ACCTTCCCAACGCTACTTTTTTTTCTTATTTTTATATTTAATATTATAGACAATTCGAAAAAGATGACACTACTCCCGAAGACAACTGTTTTGTACGCGATGGTGAATTGTGTTTTCATTTTTGTACGCGATGGTGAATTGTGTTTTCATTTTTGTACGCGATGGTGAATGTGTTTTCATTTTGTACGCGATGGTGAATTGTGTTTTCATTTTTGTACGCGATGGTGAATGTGTTTTCATTTTTGTACGCGATGGTGAATCTGTTTTCATTTTTGTACGCGATGGTGAATGTGTTTTCATTTTTGTACGCGATGGTGAATGTGTTTTCATTTTTGTACGCGATGGTGAATGTGTTTTCATTTTGTACGCGATGGTGAATGTTTTCATTTTTGTACGCGATGGTGAATCTGTTTTCATTTTTGTACGCGATGGTGAATGTGTTTTTCATTTTTTGTACGCGATGGTGAATGTGTTTTCATTTTTGTACGCGATGGGAATTGTGTTTTCATTTTTGTACGCGATGGTGAATGTGTTTTCATTTTTGTACGCGATGGTGAATCTGTTTTCATTTTTGTACGCGATGGTGAATTGTGTTTTCATTTTTGTACGCGATGGTGAATCTGTTTTCATTTTTGTACGCGATGGTGAATGTGTTTTCATTTTTGTACGCGATGGTGAATGTGTTTTCATTTTTGGGTCACCCTGTGTGTTTAAAGAAAAAAAACTTATTATGCTAAGTTGCTGTAGTGTGACTTAATGTAAGACTGAGCTCAGATTTGTTGAGAATTATTCCAGTCACGAGTGTGTGACTTTTATTTTTAATTTAGACCTTGTGCTCACGTGCCTACCTACCGTTGTCAATACAGGAGCCTACTTCAGTGTTATTCCTTAGGTATGCCTAATGTTTTGACATCTGGCTGGTTGATACACAAGCGGCTGATACACAACAGGCTGATTCACAAGAGCTGCTGATACAAAACAGGCTGATACACAACAGGCTGATTCACAAGAGCTGCTGATTCACAAGAGCTGCTGATACACAACAGGCTGATACACAACAGGCTGATACACAACAGGCTGATTCACAAGAGCTGCTGATTCACAAGAGCTGCTCATACAAAACAGGCTGATACACAACAGGCTGATTCACAAGAGCTGCTGATTCACAAGAGCTGCTGATACACAACAGGCTGATACACAACAGGACAAGCTTTTGTTTTAAGTTTCAGTCTAAAGGGTATAACTAGGTAGCAGGTTTAAATTTCGTTTAGTAGATAGAGACTTGATCCTCCACTACTACTCTCAGCGCTTTACACTCCATGAAACTTACCAGGAATGTGAAAAAAAAGGTAGTTTTTAAACGTTTTTTCATTTTGAATAAAAAATGATTAATTCTCCCCATCTTTACATTACCCTGTTACAAGTCATTCATGCTAGATATGCAAGGAAAGAATTTCTCTGATGAAAACAACACGTTGCAGTTGGCTTAGGTTTCAGCAGAAGCACAGTGATTTAAATATATATTTAAATATATAATTGTCTGTTAGCCATCCGGTCATGGCATCAGGCTTTCTGTATCCAGCTGTATGTATACTCAGTGACATGTTAGTGACGATAAACAGCTGGACGGTGAGGTGGTTGTCACTTCTTGTCAGCCATAAATTGAGGCCAGTAACAGCATATCAGGTCTCTCACATGAGTGTTTGTTTTTTTTAAAGGAAAATCCAGGAAAAATGTATTCCCGATAAAATGCATACAGTAAGACAATACATATAAAAAAGGGAGACTGAGAAGAAGAGAAGAAGAGGAGATCAAGGCTGTAAATGGTGTTCTAGTTCTCTAGGATAAGTTTCTAAGTCTTTGGGAGAAGAGAAATTAAATTCTCGTTTGGATAAAAAGGATGGAAGTGCAATAAGGAATGTGAGGTGGTTAGTAGAAACGAAGGAAAACATGGATGTAACAAACGAAGAATGAAATCGAGGAAATTTTGAGCAATGTCAGAGAAAAGAAACCGCTTTGCTCTTCTTCATTGTGGATAGACAGGAAAAATACCTCAGTAAGTAAGAAAAAATACGCTCTTGGGACCAGGCTTTCTGTAATGGGGATAAGACAAGACAAACAACACCTCTATGTACACATTGCTAGAGATAATGATGTGTGAAACACAAACGTGAAGAAATGTTTTGATCTAATTAGGGCTAAGGAAGGATCCCGAGCATATGTAACCTTTTGCCTAGAAGGTAATGGGCCAGGGCAGTGGGGTTTAAAATTTCTGACTAACAGCAATGCACGGAACTTGGTATTCCGTTCATTGACAACTGGGTTAACATCTATGGCAAACAAGATAATTTTTGCGTCTCTCTCTGCTGCAGGAGTGACAACACTGGCAAGCTTAGTTGAAGGAATCGTTGTTAGCTCCATAAAACTTTAAAACGATAGAGGTAAGGGAGTGTGTGGGAAAACAAAAGGATGCAGTACTATGGGCGAGAGAGCGAAAACTGCCAAGACATGTTAAGCAAACGTTCAAACAACAGGAAAGCTCATACATTACTTTCCCGATAAGAACAAAAAAATCCCGTCCACAAACAAAACGAGACAGAGAAGGAACCTAACCAAAAACTTCCATGGTATCTATTTTACAAACATCCAGAGTGCAAGAACTCAAACAGATCAACTAAGACTAATTGCATTTCCAAGAAAAATATATTATCGGAATTACTGAAACCGGATTCAGTCTGTAAAAATAGGGACAACCCTGCCTGTGGAGTTCATTATTGAAATTTAGCCTCAAGACGCTTATCATTTTTTAATATTTCTGTCCGATTCTCTCTCTCTCTCTCTCTCTCTCTCTCTCTCTGTTTTTTTGCTGTGATAGATATCAATATAATCTCTATTAATCCCTAATTGGCCTTTCCTGTGTTATAGAGGCTTTTGATGGGCAGCTGAACGTGAGTGCGCATGTATGTGTGTGTGTGTGTGTGTGTATTTACTCATGAGATTGCAAAGGTCGAGTATCAGCTCTTGGCCCAGCGTTTTCGCTGGCCACTATTGGGTTTCCTCTCTCCTGGCTTCGAGAGTCTTAACGTACCTCTTCTTAATATTGTGTGTGTAAACCTGTCTACCACTTAACTGTCCAGCTCGTTCAATTTCCTGATCTTTTCTAAGGCTGAAGTAATGCTTGTTAACGTTCCTGTGACCCATCTGTGTTTTCAGTATGCAGCTGTGCCTGTGTATTCAGGCACGGGTTCCACACTGGTTCTGTGTTCCCCAATATGAGCCTGACATATGCGACATATAGAGTAGTGTATAACTCCTGGTTTGTTTCAAACGGCATTTACTGCAGCAGGGAATATGCTCAGTGCAGTGCTCACTTTGAGGCTCTTTAGGTGAGGTTTGCAGCCCTTGCCCCCCCCCCCTTCCCCGAGTCTATTCTCCAGCTGCTGTTTTTTTTTTTTTTGCCCATCCACAAACGTCATAATTTTGCAGCTGCTGAGACTAAATTCTAGTAGCCACTTCTCAGACCAAGCCTACAGCCCATTTAGATCAATTTGTAGTCTTTTCTGATCCTCTCTCATTTGTTTCCGTCATGTTGACCACGTATACAAGAAAAAGTACTAGTCTTAGTACTGAGTCTCGTCACTAGTACCCAGTCTGACACCTAGGAAAATCACTCCTTGTTTTCTTCCTGGTAAGTATTTCCTTTATCCATTGTAGTGCTTTCTCTCTGTAATAGCTTTCGTCCCAATCTTTTGTGCGGTACTGTGTCAAACGCTTTGTCTAAAAATATGCAATCCATCTCAGTCCTGCCTCACTCCTTTTATCTTCTCGTATCACTCTAGTCGGTGAGACAGAATTTACAATTTCTGAGTCTGTTGGTTGTAGGTGTTTTACCACCGTTCTGATAATCTCCAAAACCTTCCGTGTTATGCTTGTCAGTGACAATAGCCTGTAGTTTAACATTACTTGTCTATCTCCTTTCTTAAAATATTGGGACTATATTTGCTGCTTCCACACTTCTGGCAGCTGTTCTGTGTCGATTGACTTGTTGCTACTGGTACACACAGTGTGTTTTCTCTCTCAGGACCCATTGAGAGAGGTTTCCTGGTATCATTGCCTTCAAGGTATCTAGCTCGCACAGTAGTTTCCTCACTTTTTCTCCCGTCGTATGTACTGTGTCCAGCAATCGCTGGTGTACTATACCACTCTGGCTCTTTAGTATTATTCCTATTTTCTCTGAAAATACCTCTATTTTGAGCTATTCACAGACTTTCTGGTCTTTCCTTGTGAGCTCTCCTTCGTCAATCTTCAGACTGATTATCCACTCTTGTACTGTTGTCTTCCTCCTGATGTGGCTGTAGAGCAACTTTGGGTCCGATCTGGCCATTGATGTTTATATCATTCTCTCACATTGTCGTTGAACCTCTTTTCATATCCAAGTAGTATACTTATTCCTGGTTCTTCTACTTGCTTCCTTATGCAGCGTTCTTTGTCTTCTATACTTTTCCCGTGGCACTTTTAGCTTTGGCCATTCTGCACATTTGGGTGAACCCTGGGTTCACTCTGTTCTTGCCATCGCTTCTTTTGCTCCTGGGAACGAATTTCTCCTCTACCTCCTGGTACAGGAGGTACGTATTCCATTAACTCTTTAACTGCCTTCCGTTCAAGTTCCCTTTCCAATGCACCTCATTCAAGAATTTCCTTATGTCTATGTCGTCCAATCTTTTCAAATTTGGCTTCTCTCGTTCTTCCTGTACTCTCTCTCCGATCTTACTTCCAAAAAGTATTCGAAACTGAAGACCTTGTGGTCACTAGTGCCAAGGAGCCTCCATACTCAGTATTCCCCATGCCAGAATTGTTCATAGTGAATACAAGATACAACCTTGCTGGTTCATCCTCTTCTCTCTCTAGTTGTGTGTCTGACGTGTTGGTGCACGAAGATCACGATTACTACTAACATCGTAGCCTTCCACGTTTTTGATCCCACGTTTGTGGCTCCAGATTCTACCAGTCTATTTCTCGTGGTTAAAGCCCCCTATGTGTGTGTGTGTGTGTGTGTGTGTGTACTCGCCTATTTGTACTCACCTATTTGTGGTTGCAGGGGTAGAGTCTTTCCTGGCCCCGCCTCTTCACCGGTTGCTACTGGGCCCTCTGTCTCCCCGCTCCATGAGCTTTATCAAACCTCGTCTTAAAACTATGTATGGTTCCTGCTTCCACTACATCACTTTCTAGGCTATTCCACTGCCTGACAACTCTATGACTGAAGAAATACTTCCTAATATCTCTCTGACTCATCTGTGTCTTCAACTTCCAATTGTGACCTCTTGTTTCTGTGTCCTTTCCCTGGAACATCCTGTCTTTGTCCACCTTGTCTATTCCGCGCAGTATTTTATATGTCGTTATCATGTCTCCCCTGACCCTCCTGTCCTCTAGTGTCGTCAGGCCGATTTCCCTTAACCTTTCTTCATAGGACATTCCCCTTAGCTCTGGAACTAACCTTGTCGCAAACCTTTGCACTTTCTCTAGTTTCTTGACGTGCTTTATCAAGTGCGGGTTCCAAACAGGTGCTGTATACTCCAGTATGGGCCTGACGTATACGGTGTACAGTGTCTTGAACGATTCCTTATTAAGGTATCGGAACGCTATTCTCAGGTTTGCCAGGCGCCCATATGCTGCAGCAATTACGTGGTTGATGTGTGCTTCCGGAAACATGCTGGGTGTTATAATCACTCCAAGATCTTTCTCCTTGAGCGAGGTTTGCAGTCTTCGGCCACCTAGCCTATACTCTGTCTGCGGTCTTCTGTGCCCTTCCCCTATCTTCATGACTTTGCATTTGGAGGGATTAAATTCGAGAAGCCAGTTGCTGGATCAGGTGTCCAGTCTGTCCAGGTCTCTTTGAAATCGTGCCCGGTCATCATCTGATTTAATTCTCCTCATTAACTTCACATCGTCTGCGAACTGGGACACTTCTGAATCTAACCCTTCCATCATGTCGTTCACATATACCAAAAATAGCACTGGTCCTAGGACCGACCCCTGTGGGACCCCGCTCGTCACAGGTGCCCACTGTGATACATCATTCCGTACCATGACTCGTTGTTGCCTCCCTGTCAGGTATTCTCTGATCCATTGCAGTGCCCTTCCTGTTATATGAGCCTGATCCTCTAGCTTCTGCACTAATCTCTTGAGAGGAACTGTGTCAAAGGCCTTCTTGCAGTCTAAGAAGATGCAATCAACCCACCCCTCTCTCTCGTGTCTTACTTCTGTTATTTTATCATAAAACTCCAGTAGGTTTGTGACACAGAATTTTCCTTCCATAAATCCGTGCTGGTTGGCGTTGATACTCTTCCGTTCCAGGTGCTCCACCACTCTCCTCCTGATAATCTTCTCCATAACTTTGCATACTATACACGTCAGTGACACAGGTCTATAGTTTAGTGCCTCTTTTCTTTCTCCATTTTTAAAAATGGGAACTACATTTGCCGTCTTCCATACCTCAGGTAGTTGCCCAGTTTCCAGGGACGTGTTGAAGATTGTGGTAAGTGGCACACACAACATATCTGCTCCCTCTCTAAGGACCCACGAGGAGATGTCCGGTCCCATTGCCTTTGAGGTATCGATGTCCCTTAGCAGTTTCTTCACCTCCTCCTCATCTGTATGTATGTCATCCAACATTTGTTGGTATATTCCTTCCTGGTGTCCCCATCGGGTCTGTCCCCCCAGAGGCCTTCCTATCTCCACTGTAAATACTTCCTTAAATATCATGTTGAGCTCCTCACATACCTCCTGATCGTTTCATGTAAGTTCTCCACGTTCTTTCCTCAGCCTTATCACCTGGTCTTTGACTGTTGTCTTCCTCCTAATGTGGCTATACATTCGCCGCTTGACCTGAGCAGAGTGCGAACGTGTGACTACTGCCCTTTGCTGGCCATTGGAGGAGACTTATATTTTCACAACATGGCGCAGTCTGTGAGAAGGCGTATGCACACGGTGTGCCTTGAATTGGTGCGTGGTGCAATAACGCCTCAGTCTGCACAAGTGCTTCTACCGCAAATTATCCGTGACACCTATGGTGTTGCGGATCAAGTACTGTATGGTGTGGCGCTAAATGGTGCCTATCGTATTTTCGTCAAGTTGAGCTCAGCTGGACTGTATGAACGGCTGGTTGACAAGTACCAGGACAGGAGCGTGGACGTTAATTCAGCGATACGTGTTCGACTCATCGACGTGTCTAGGCATTACACATGGGTGAAAGTCCGAAATGTGCCATTTGAGGCGGACGAGACTGATCTGCGGAATGTATTTGAACAGTATGGACCTGTACACCTGGCTATGGCTGGTAAATGGACGGATGGGGCGTATGCCGGCTTGCCGGATGGTACGTTCACGATCAAGATGACGTTGAGGCATTCCATCCCGTCTTACGTCATACTGGACGCATTTAGGACGCAGGTAATGGTGTACTACGCTGGGCAGCAGAAGACGTGTAGGTTATGTGGTGCATATGACCATATGGCGGCTCAGTGTGGGAGATGGCAGCGGAGACAGGACCTAGGTAGTGAGATGGTGAAAGAGCCAGAACCGGAGGTGGGTCATACTGATGAGTCACCTGTACATAGAAGTGGCACTTCCTGGAGTGAGGAAGTGGAGCGTGAGCTGCCACTGGTGGGTACCAGCCCATCACTGTCACAGTTAGTGGGAAGTGAGGCATCTGCTTTGGAGAACGGGAAGACTGTGCAGATTGGTGGCGTGCGGGTAGAGGGAGGCCTACTGGTGAATGTGAAGGAAAAATCCTTTGAGAAGAAGGTTTCTGAGGATAACTTGAGTATGGTGAGGAGTACTGTTCAGATTGAAGATGAGCAACTTGGAAGATTGGCGAACATGGCAGATGACTCGCCAGGAGTGGTGGAAGTGATTGAGGTGAATGCTGAGATTCACAGGGAGGCATCCAGTGAGTTAGAAATGGATGCAGAGAGTGTCAACCGTAAGAGGGCGGCGACATATTCCGACTCGGACGATGTTTTGACCCCGGCACAGAGACCGGGGAAAAAGCCGTGGGTTGATGTGGTGCGTGGGAGCTCTAAAGGTACGCCTGGTCCGGTGTTGGATCAGGGGAAGCCACAAGTGGGCAGTGGAGAGAAAAGTGGAAGAAGCAGACACACTGGAAGCGTGTCGGTGAAAGGTGAACTGGGGCAGAGGGTGAAATCACATAAGTAGGTTTCCGGTGCATGACAGTGAATATTAATGGATTGTGTGCGAGTGAGAAGCGTCTGTGGGTAAAGGGATTTTTTAAGACGTTATGCTATAGACATTGTTTTTGTGCAGGAACATAATTTCAAGCTGGGAAGGGAATTGGAGGTGGATGGGTACAGAGTGTTTGTGATGTATTCGGAGCAAATGAAGGGAGGGGTGGGTATCCTGATCCGAGAGACGAGCCCGTTTGTTGTTCTTAGGAGTGAAGGGGGGGGGTCGTGTGTTAAGAATAGATGGGTGGTGGAGAGGTGAGAGGATAGCAGTAGTTTGTGCCGGCTGAGAATGATGTAAGGGTAAAGAATGAATTTGTGAATAACGTATTGGTATATTATTTGCGGTCATTACCGTCAGTGACAATAGTTGGTGGCGACTGGAACTGTGTGGTGCGAAGGAAGGATGTGGAACCGAGAGGGGCAGGGTGTTTTTTGGCAGGTTTAGGGGATCTATTGAGAGGTGTGGGATTGAGGGATATAGTTGATGGAGGGGATTGCGAGATAGAGCACACATTTCATAGAAAGGGATATGCTGCACGATTAGATAGGTTGTATGTGACAAGGGGAGTGAGGGTGACGCGGGTGCAGACGGTGAATGTCGTTTATTCAGATCATAGGGCGGTTTATGCTGATTTAAATTGGGATGGTTTGCCTAAGAGATATTTGGGGTACTGGAAGCTGAATGTACGACTACTGGGTGAGGAGGTGGAGGGCGGGGATTTTGAAAGTTTGTGGGAGGACTTATGGGGTGGGGGTAAGAGTGCAAGTGATTTATTGGGGTGGTGGGATGGGGTTGCGAAGAGGAGGATCAGGCAATATTATGTGCGAAGGGGAAAGAATGAAGCATGGATGACATATGGGCTTCAACAGTATTTAGAGGGGCGGTTGCAGGGTTGTTATCAGAGGGGTGCTGTGAAAGGTGTGTATCCAATGGAGGAAATTGAAGCGTTAAAGTGGCAGATAAGGGATATGCACAATGAGAGATTTGATGAGGCGAGGGTGCAAGGTGGGTTAGAGGAGGCGATTTGGGGTGACAGGCCGTCAGCCTGTGTGTTACGGGGCCAGCGGAGACGCAGATTGGCAATGGAAATTGATAAGCTGGTAATACACGAGAACTTAGGTGGGTATACGAAGGGTCAGGAGTTGCGAACTACTGAGGGTATGAGTGGTTTTCTGGATAGTTGGTTTGGAAAATATTTGCGGAGTGTAGGAGTGAACGGTGAGGATTTAGAGAGATTGGGAGAGAATGTATCTTGTGTGCTGAGTGGAAGTGATCGTATGGCATTGGGAGGGGATATTGAAGAGGGGGAGGTATGGAGAGCTTTGGAGAATATGGCGAGAGGTAAAGCGCCAGGTATAGATGGGTTACCTTGTGAATTCTATGTGAAGCATTGGAGTGTGTTGAAGGATTTTTTAGTGAACCTGATGAATGTGATGAAAAGTGAGGGGAGGATGGGTGAGTTGCAGCGTACCGCAGTAGTAGTTTTGATTCCGAAAGGGGAAGGCCCTACGACAGTGCAGAACTACAGGGCGTTGTCGTTATGTGCTGATTATAAGATATTCGCAAAAATCTTGGGGAACAGGCTGAAGTGCGTGATAGATAGAGTTGTTGCGAGAGGTCAGTATGGGGTGCCTGGGAGGACGATGTATGAGGGACATGGAATAATAAAAGATTTTGTGGAAAGTATGGAGGGGGAGAATAAAGGGAGGGAGGTGTCTTAGCATTGGATTGGCAGGCTGTGTATGATTGCGTAGAACGAGAGGCACTGTGGCATATCTTACGGAGGCAGGGTTTTGGGGAAGAGATGGTACGTTGGATTGAGACTTTGTATAATAGGGTAGGGGTACGTGTGCAGGTGAATGGGAAATTGGGTGAGTGGGTTTCAGTGGGTAGAGGCATAAGGCAGGGTTGTCCTCTGTCTTAACTGTTGTTTGCTTGTATACAGGACCCTTTTTACAGGGCAGTGGGGAAATGTTTAGGGGTGGATCGTGGTGTGGAGAATGGAGGGATGGGAATAATAGGGTATGTGGATGATACAACAATTCTAATGAGTAGGGAGGAAAGTTTACATGAGGTGGAGGATGTAATTGGTAGTTTTGAAGGAGTTACAGGTTTAAAAGTGAATGTGGAGAAATCGAAATTATTTGTCTTAGGGAATTGGGTAGGGAGGGAGCGATGGGAAACAGCTGTGCGTTGGTGTGTGGTGGATAGACTAAAGGTGTGTGGGATAATTTATATGGGGAATGCCGGGGAGGCACGGATGGTTAATTCTGGGAGGGCAGTGGATAGGTTGGTGGGTAGGTTAAATGTTTTGAGACCCATGCATTTGACGATATATCAACGTGTAATAGTGGTGAATGTACTGTTATATAGTATGGTCTGGCATGTGGCAACAGTATATCCGTTTCCAGGACCGGACATAACTAGAATGCTAAAAAAGGTTTTTCGTTATATATGGGGTTCTGGGTGTGACTGGTTGGGTAGAAGTGTTATGCTACCGGTCGACAAAGGTGGATTGGGTTTAATAGATATAATATTAAGGGTTAAATGTATATATTTGAAGAGGGGGTTTCTCCGAGTGGACGGTCGTGTGGGGAAGGGTGTGCAAGCATTATATGAGGAGGCACGAAGGTGGTGGGTAGGATCAGAGATGAGAGTGTGAGGATGTGCTGCGAGCTTTATTGTATGTTAGAGATCCGTCTAGGATACGGGTAGGTGTTCTGGAGCGTGCTGTAGGGGTGAGGGTGATTGCAAATGTTGAGGGCATATACCCAATGTATCCATGGGGAGACATTTGGGTAAGGTTGCAGTTGGTGCGCATCAGACCACGAGTGAGAGAGGTAATGTTTCGTTTCCTTCATGGAATATTGCCGTCTGGTGTGGTGCTTCGGGAGAGAGGGTTGATGGTGGAGGACGTATGTAGGGTGTGTGGGGATAGGGAGACAGCTTTTCATGTAGTATATTTTTGTAAAAATTTGGAGTGTATACGGGAGTGGATGGGTGGGATTTTGAGGAGGGTGGGTGGGGGAGGGATATCGGTATTTTTTTTATATTTTATTTAAAACTCAGGTACAAAATATATGGGTACTTAACATGTAACAAGATACAAGCAGTAAAGCGATAATCTTCAGTTACTACACAAATACCAAAGAAGCACTTATATAATAACATCAGACTGGCTGTTGCGCTCCAATCAAAAACTACTTTTATGTACTGTACTTCACATGAAAAGATGGTCTTATAATAAAAACGATAGTCCTACCTAGTAATGCTTACACTCCTCCCCCCCTTGAAAAACTACCACTTTCTCCTTAGTATACTCATTGACATCTCTTATACATTTATAATAGCTTTAAGGACTTCATTGACAACATGTATAAAAACACAATCCTGCCATCTAAAAGGCTGACTATAATACAAGGAATATCTGAACATGATGGCACACATCCACTAATGAAACCAATCCACACCCTAACCCTCATATACCTCCTGATAACAATTAATATCGTGCACGGTGGTGGGTTTAATACACTACCGCTGACTCTTCAAACCCCCCCCCCCCCCACTTGCCTAGTAACTATGTCTGCCGTCACCACTCATAACCACCTTCAGTTATTGAATTTTAAAAAAAACATTAGAATACAATAAAATAAGGGAATATAAGAACCCCTTATGGACTCCTCCACAGAAAATTAAATTTTTTACATTTTCTAAATACATACTGCTGATTCATCTTTGTGCTGACAAAATATCCCCCATCACCTATGCTTTTTATCTCTTGAGTCCAAAGCTAAAACCTTATTATACATTTCATCAATCAAAATTATATTACAATAAGCATAATAATATGAATACTTATCATCCGGCTAATAAGTGTACATTATTATCACCCTGATTTCCATGAAATATACATAAGAATTAATACATATATAGACAATCCTCGCAATCCTTCTTGCCTTCTAAATACAGTGTACATATATTCAATGACCTTTCATTATGATCCAATCATATTTACATTACACTTCTCCTTTTCCCCAGTGCAAGATAAATGCCACTTGCACTAGACGTCACAACACATTACATTTGTTCGTATAAAAGAAGAACTAACATAATAACTTACAACAATATATAAATAGTAATTATTTGACAAAGTAAAGAATACCAACTAATATGGTAACAGTACACTAGAAATGTAACTCACACACTAATACATATTCCCATTTTTTATGTATTATCATGTTCAACAAGATATATATATTTATTAGCAATGTTCCAGAAAATTATCAGACTTACTCTGTCACGCACTAAGTTACACAATATAACTTATGGCTCCTAATAAAACATGTACCGGTCAGTACTACCTCAATCATTAACAAACACCAAACCCGGCAAAAGACACTTCAGAAAGCCACCCCCTGCCATCCCCTGACCCCATGCTATCTGTATTAAAAACCACAAATTCACATTCCCTTCCATGCTCAAGTTCGTACCTGACGTCGAAAGTCATAAAACCCCTGTCTCTTAACCAAATGTCACCAGTTCACACCCCCCCTACGCCCCCCCTCATTCCTAAACACATTACACCCATATGCTCCACTACCACACACTTTTATTCCACCTTCCATCCTCCACTAATCTCAAAAAATGCCAGTTTAGGGTGAAAACAGCCCAATCCAGCTCTAAACTACACCCAACCCCAACATTACACCTACCGTCAGATTACGATAACCCAAGGGAAAACTATTACCCACAACCTCCCATATAGTAGCCTATTTCTGCATACTGTACGATACACACTCGCCGCAAGTGCCCGCACCCTACATTCACCCCCCACCTCCCGCATGCACCAAGACACATACAAAAAATCTGCCACTACGTACATCACTGCCCTCCGAATGTCCTTGAAAACCCCTCCCACATCAAAATGCAAAGCCCTCAAAGTCGAAATGTTTCTCCCCCCTCCCGCCACTATACCCAAAACTCTCGCTAACCATGTCCTTACAAAACCCAAGTTCTCACAAAAATATATAATATGAAAAGCCATCTCCTCTTCCCCACAATGCAAACAAGTGTCAGCACCTACATAACCCATTCTATATAGCACTGACCTTGTGGCTAGAATTCCCATAAAGAATCTATAAACCACTTCACGAACCCTTGGCTTTAATTAATCTGATCTTCCGAAAATCTTCCCAAATGCCCTTCCAATCATACATCGGGTATGTAGCTACTCCCTGTATCACTGTACCCTGCCAACCTGTCCTCCCCAGCCTACTTACCCTCACTTTTTTTG
>NW_026464441.1:0-14209 GCF_026875155.1 Cherax quadricarinatus
GTTTGTTTAAGTTTGATAGACACGCTTTTAACAAACCCTGTACTGCAGCTTACATTTTCCTTAACTTTTTGTCGACAGAATTTTTGGATCGCTGATTGAATTTGCCTAGTATGGGCCAGTAGGCCTGTATTATAATCAACGGGGAAGCGCTAAACCCGGAGGATTATACAGCGCCTGGGGGGGGATGGGGAAGGCATTCAGCTAATTCGGGGAACTGAAACACAGATCCAATTCCCCAATCAAGAGCCCTCACCAACATCAAGGAACCTTCCTTGAGGGGTAGTAGGCCTGCAGTGTTCAATTTCCTTACGCTCCTGTGTTCTTTAGATTAAGACACTTGTACAACAGTTGGGTATCTTTCCTGATGAAAAGTTTCGCCTACACAGTCAAATACAAACAGTAGGCAGTAATGAAATGATATAATCAGTCCATCAACCCTGAAGAAAAGTACCTGAGGTGGTCAGTCCCTTCGTTAGTACTGCTCCCTTAATTTGACTGAAGAAGACCACTGTATAGGCGAAACGTTCTGTGAAAGCTTACTCAGCCCTGTAACAACTTCAGACAGTGAACATTAAAATGGTATAAAATGCCGACAGGTTGTTAGGTAAGACACATATGCAACAGTTAGGTATCTTTATTTCGAAACGTTTCGCCTACACAGTAGGCTTCTTCAGTCAAGTACAGAAAAGTTGATAGAAGCAGAAGATACTTGAAGACGATGTAATCAGTCCATCACCCTTAAAGTTTTGAGGTGGTCAGTCCCTCAGTCTGGAGAAGAGTATTGTTCCATAGTCTGAAACAATATGGAGTAGAAGTGACAGGATGGAGCCTATATACCGCCAGGAGGTGAGACGTAGGCCACTAGTAGAGGTACGAATGTCGTTGGAAGGTCAGGTCCCTCTCAAATCCAGCCATTCTCACTAGTAGAAGTTGACAAAGTTGATTTCAGGTCTGTACCAAGATACCCTTGTGTTGCAGTGTCTGACAGAGTGATGTAGTTACCTACGTCTCACCAGGCCCGGTGGCCTGGTGGGTGGCCCGGTGGCCTGGTAGCTAAAGCTCCCGCTTCACACACGGAGGGCCCGGGTTCGATTCCCGGCGGGTGGAAACATTCGACACGTTTCCTTACACCTGTTGTCCTGTTCACCTAGCAGCAAATAGGTACCTGGGTGTTAGTCGACTGGTGTGGGTCGCATCCTGGGGGACAAGATTAAGAACCCCAATGGAAATAAGTTAGACAGTCCTCGATGACGCACTGACTTTCTTGGGTTATTCTGGGTGGCTAACCCTCCGGGGTTAAAAATCCGAACGAAATCTTATCTTATCTTGGCGCTATATAAGGCTCCATCCTGTCACTTCTACTCCATATTGTTTCAGACTATGGAACAATGCTCTTCATCAGACTGAGGGACTGACCACCTCAAAACTTCAAGGGTGATGGACTGATTACATCGTCTTCAAGTATCTTCTGCTTCTATCACCTTTTCTGTACTCGACTGAAGAAGCCTACTGTGTAAGCGAAACGTTTCGAAATAAAGATACCTAACTGTTGCATATGTGTCGTACCTAACAACTTCAGACAGTATTACCAAGGCTGGCTCCTCCTCAGGAAAATTAATGAATAGAAAAAGAAATAATAATTAACAAAGATAAACACTTTATTATTTAGTAATACAAAGACAAAACAGTGAAACATGAAGGTGTATCCTATTTGAAAGAAAAATGAAATAAAAAAATGACATTTGAATTGAACGCTAATATGTACAGTTATACTGGGGTGTCTGGTGGAGGTTGACACTGGTAGAAATTGTAGCTGTTGATGATGGAAATAAATGGTATAAAATACCGACACAATGGAAATATAAACACAAATGCAGTATAATGTGATCCTTTATTGACTACGTTTCGCCCACACAGTGGGCTTTTTCAAGTCACAAACAGAACTACCTGGGGTGGAAGGAACGCGAGTATTTATAGTCCGGTTCAGAATGCTGAGGTCAGGTGGAGAATGCTGCATCTGATGATGTACCGAGTGGGGTGATGATGGGGTGATGATGGGGGGGGTCACAGGTGTTGGTGACAACCCAACGACTAGTTCTTCACAGAGTCTATAGCCTTGAATAGTCAGTCCAGATGACAGGAACGTAGGTTCTTTACCGCTGCAAAGATGAGGGGGTAGTGTCCTGTACAATTAATCAGGTAGGTAGATGAATGGTTCAGAGAACCGACATGTTGATAAATTAGACACATGTCGGTTCTCTGAACCATTCATCTACAAACCTGTCAGACACTGCAACTTCTTGGGATCTTAATACTTAGGAATTCTTCGCTTGCCTAACCCTTGGGCACGACCTACTTCCACATTGAACAAATGTGACACCACCTACGACTGCTGCACCTCTCCTGCCATACGGTTTATAAGCTCCTTCTCCGCTCATATGCCGTATTCTATTCAAGATTGATGGACTGACCACATCGACTCAAGGTTGAGGGACTGATTACCTCATTCTCCTCCTGTTCTTCAACTTTCTCCTATGTATAGACTGATGAAGCCACTGTGTGGCGAAACGTTTCCTCAATAAAGATACCCAAGCGTTGCACATGTGTCTAATTTATCAATTAATCAGGTAGGTAGATTATAAGGTGACGTCCCAAGACCGGTTTCAGTCCGTCTCCTTCAACACTTCTCGTTGGTTGGCAGGTGACCCGATCTGTCATTCCAAGCTGGAAAGAGAGACAGGTTACCCACTGCTTAAGAAATCACTCTCCATGATAAGTGCAAGATACTTAAAAAAGGCGGTGATTATCGAAAAGTCTCATGTGGAGCTTAAAACTGAAAGGACAAAGTTTATTATTGGTCAAAAGTGAAGCTTTCAACCAATATTCACTAGAATAGGAGCAGAGATTTTTACTTACAGTTGTGCTGGGAGCTGTGAGTCGAGTGATTACTGTTTGGCCGGAGCCCCACACGTCACCTTTCGGGGGGGGGGGACGGGGAATAGCGGGAGCTGGACTGACCCTACCTTAACAAGCAGCCGACAATCAAACTATCGTTACCATATACTCGCTCGGTACTCCTATCTGTTGAACTGCTCTCTCACACGTTCCATCAATAAAGATACCCAACTGGCGCACATGCTGCATATATCCTGGTAGAATTACCGACAATATGTAAAGTAAAAGGCTTGACGAAGCTCCTGGAGAGCGAAACGTTGCCACAATAAAATACCACATTAGTTGCACTTGTGTCCTTTTACTTTTCATGTTACACATGTGTCTTAATCATCAATTTCTCGGTATTTTAAAAAATTATCTTGTCTAAATCCGCCTGAAGTTCCGTGACATCTAAGTTTGAATCAGAGCTTATTTCTTAGGTGGCATTGAAAACTGGGATGGGCAAAGGTTTTGTAGTGGGATGGATTGTAAAGGACCTGCGTAGCATGGGCCAACAGGCCTGCTGCAGTGTTCCTCCTTTCTTATGTTCTTATGGATTGTAAAGGACCTGCCTAGTGTGGGCCAACAGACCTGCTGCAGTGTTCCTCCTTTCTTATGTTCTTATGGATTGTAAAGGACCTGCGTAGTATGGGCCAACAGGACTGCTGCAGTGTTCCTCCTTTATGTTCTTATGGATTGTAAAGGACCTGCGTAGTATGGGCCAACAGGACTGCTGCAGTGTTCCTCCTTTCTTATGTTCTTATGGATTGTAAAGGACCTGCGTAGTATGGGCCAACAGGCCTGCTGCAGTGTTCCTCCTTTCTTATGTTCTTATGGATTGTAAAGGACCTGCCTAGTGTGGGCCAACAGGCCTCCTGCAGTGTTTTTCCTTTCTTATGTTCTTAACACATCTCTGGTCTTCTGTTTACAGGTGGAGTCAGAATGGGTGTCGCCCTACAGTAGTACCCTGAGACACGGAGCTTCGGGCCTCTCACTTCACGTTCCTGGAGAACAGGTCAGACCTCAACTTAATTCCACTTAAACAGCAAAAAGGCACGGTACTGTGACTGGAACAATAGTGTTGTAGATGAATGGTTCACAGAACCGACACATTGATAAATTAGACATATGTGCAACACTTGGGTATTTTTACTGAGGAGACGTTTCGCCACACAGTGGCTTCATTAGTCCATACAAAGGAGAATCGTGAAGAACTCCTCCGGGTCTCCACCATTCTCCTGTGTATGGACTGATGAAGCCACTGTGTGGCGAAACGTTTCCTCAATGAAGATAAGAACATAAGAACATAAGAACGAAGGAACACTGCAGAAGGCCTACTGGCCCATGCGAGGCAGGTCCAAGTCTCCTACCGGCTTAAGCCAATGCACCCAACCTAGTCAGGTCAGGTCACATTGACTTAAGGGAGGAACACGGCAACCGACCTGGTAGCACAAGCTATCAGGTCTAACTCACACCCACCCACATCTACTCATGTATTTATCCAACCTATTTTTAAAGCTACACAACGTTCTAGCCTCTATAACGGTACTTGGGAGTTTGTTCCACTCATCCACAACTCTATTACCAAACCAGTACTTTCCTTCCTGAATCTGAATTTTTCCAACTTAAAACCATTGCTGCGAGTCCTGTCTAGGCTAGATATTTTCAGCACACTATTTACATCCCCTTTATTTATTCCTGTCTTCCATTTATACACCTCAATCATATCCCCCCTAATTCTACGTCTTTCTAGAGAGTGCAGTTTCAGGGCCCTTAGTCTATCCTCATAGGGAAGGTTTCTGATACATGGGATCAACTTTGTCATCCTCCTTTGTACATTTTCCAGAGAATTTATATCCATTCTGTAATACGGTGACCATAACTGTGCAGCATAATCTAAATGAGGCCTAACCAAGGATGTATAGAGTTGAAGAACAACCTGAGGACTCCTATTATTTATGCTTCTTGATATGAAGCCAAGGATTCTATTAGCTTTATTGCGAACACTTATGCACTGTTGTCTTGGTTTCAGATTACTGCTAACCAGAACTCCTAAATCTTTTTCGCAATCCGTAATATTAAGATCTACATTATTTAGTTTATATGTGGCATGGTTATTGTCCTGTCCAACATTAGAACTTTGCATTTGTCTATATTAAACTGCATCTGCCACTTCTCCGACCACTGCATCAGTCTATTCAAATCTTCCTGGAGTGCTCGAATGTCCTCGTCAGAATGAATTCGACGGCCTATTTTGGTGTCATCGGCAAACTTGCCGATGTCGCTCTTTATACCCTCATCTATGTCGTTTATGTAGATTGTGAACAGCAGGGGGCCCAACACTGACCCCTGTGGAACACCGCTCGTGACACTTCCCCACTCTGATTTCTCCCCATTTATGCAAACTCTCTGCTGCCTATTTGTCAACCATGCCTCTATCCAGGAAAAAATTTCTCCTCCTATTCCATGTGCTTTAATTTTCCTCAATAGTCTCTGATGTGGGACCCTGTCAAAAGCCTTACTGAAGTCCATATACACAATATCATATTCATTACCATGATCTACCTCCTCAAATACCTTAGTGAAAAAAGTTAATAAATTCGTAAGGCAGGAACGCCCCTTTGTAAAACCATGCTGAGATTCGTTGATTAATTTATGCTTTTCAAGGTGGCTACGAACTGCCTCGGCAATTATTGATTCCATAAATTTTCCCACTATGGAGGTCAGGCTTATTGGTCTATAGTTCGAAGCTAAGGACCTGTCACCTGTTTTGAAAATAGGTATCACATTTGCCATTTTCCACTTATCTGGCACCATGCCAGTTTGTAGTGATATGTTGAAAAGATTAGCCAAAGGTTGCTAAGCTCCTCTTTACATTCCTTTAGAACCCTTGCATACAGTTCATCAGGGCCTGGGGATTTGTTAGGTTTTAATTTATCTATTTGCCTAAGGACCATGTCACTTGTGACCCTAATAGTGCTCAGTTTATTATCGTCCTGTTCTACATAATTTATCATTACTGGAATATCGCTGGTATCCTCCTGTGTAAAAACTGAGAGGAAGTATGTGTTAAAAATTCTACACATTTCCTTATCACTGTCAGTGAGCTGACCCGAGGAACTTTTGAGTGGGCCTATCTTGTCCCTGATCTTACTTCTGTATACCTGAAAGAATCCTTTTGGGTTAGTCTTCGATTCTCTTGCAACTTTAACCTCATAATCTCTTTTGCTTTTCTAATTCCCTTTTTATTTCTCTCTTTAACTGAATATATCGATTTCTCAATTGCCCCTCTCCTCTTTTGATTTGCCTATATATGCCTCTCTTTTGACCAATCAGATATTTTAATCTATTGTTCATCCATTTAGGATCATTTTTGTTTGATCTGATTTCCCTATTTGGAACATAATTTGACTGAGCAGCTAGAACTATGCCCTGGAAAGCATCATATCGGCAACCATCACCACCTACCTGACCCTTAGTCAGGTCATTCCAGTTCAGCCCACCTAAGTAATTTTTCAGTCCTATGAAATCAGCCAAGCGAAAGTCAGGGACGGAGACTTGATTGCCATTATTAGGGGAATTCCATGATATATTAAAACTGAGTGATTTGTGATCACTTTCCCCAAGCTCATCATTAACCTCAAGATTATTAATTAGTGTTTCCCTACTGGCAAGAACCAAGTCAAGGAGGTTATTTCCCCTAGTTGGCTCTGTCACAAACTGTTTTAAAAAACATCCTGGATCGTATCAAGAAAGTCACCTGACTCTAAATTTCCTGTCAAATTGCTCCAGTCAATCTGTCTATAGTTAAAATCTCCCATTAGCACAACATTTTCGTATGTAGATGCCTTACGAATTTCGTCCCATAGAAGTTTACTGCACTCCCTATCAAGATTTGGGGCCCTGTAAATCACACCCAAAATTAGTTTTTCTCGGCCCTCGAGAAGCTGTAACCAAACAGATTCAGTGGCTGACGCTTCTAATTTAATATCTTGTCTAACACAACAATTTAAATTGTCTCTGACATACATCGCTACTCCACCACCTTTCCTGTTGACCCTGTCAGTGTGGAATAATTTATAGCCTTGTATGTGACATTCAGAGGGCATCTCTCTACCTTTCAGATTGAGCCAGGTCTCTGTTATAGCAATAATATCTATGTTTCCTGCACTTGCAATTAATCTTAGCTCATCTATCTTATTTCTTACACTCCTGCTATTAGTATAGTAAACCTTAAGGGAGCTAGTCCCTTGCTGCCCTCTGCTGTCCCCCTTTGTTTGCTGACCTGATCTATTGTCTTTATTTATAACTTCATGCTGAATGCCTTTTATACATTTACTGTTTCCAACCCAAGTGTTGCAACCTGCTTGTTTCCCACACACACACCCATACCTCTATCTTCCATCAGTTTAAAGTCATAGGCATTTCACCAATGGCCTTCTCAATCGAGTCTGCAAGTGCTACCACCCGTGCCCCAGAGAGATGTACCCCATCCCTTGCATACATATCATGTTTGCCATAAAAGTTGTTCCAGTTGTCAATGAATGGGATTGCAAGTTCCTTGCAGTATCTGTCTAGCCAGCAATTTACACCAATTGCCCTAGACAACCATTCATTTCCTACTCCCCTTCTAGGCAAGATGCTACATATGATTGGGATCCCTCCCTTAGACTTAATGAAATCTATAGCTGACCTGTACTTATCTAGCAGCTCTTCTCTCCTACCCTTCCCAATATCATTTCCACCAGCACTGAGACAGATAATGGGCTTGTTCCCATTACCTGACATGATATTATCCAGCCTGTTGACAATGTCCCCAACACCAGCTCCAGGGAAGCACACTCTATGTCTCATCTTCTTATTCCTATTACAAAAAGCACGGTCAATATATCTTACCTGAGAGTCACCAACCACAAGAATGCGCTTACCTCCATTAGCAGGGGCAGTAGTACCCTTACCTTCACTGGCCACTGAAGTACATTCATCCTGAAGAACAGAGAAGCGATTTCCTACCTTCAGATCTTCACTCTTAACTTTCCTTACTCTGATGCCCTTCCATTACTGTGAACCACTCGCCACTTGTAGCAGGTGCTGGGCTGCACCTCGCTGCTGGTAGCCGTTGCTGCCTCCCCAGCTACAGCCTCCTCACAGCGAGAGACAGACTGCACCTCACTTGAAGCCTCATTCCCCACAACTCCAGCCACCTCACACTCTCTCCCAGACCCATTGAGGTGGACCTTCAGCCTCCTAATCTCCTCCTGGAGAAGCAAGACCTCCTCCTTCAACTCTCCAACCTCAATTTTTAAAACACTGCAGAAGCAAGCCATGCTTTGTAACCGTCCACACTAATCCCCAAAGCAGCTCAGGGTCTGTGACCTCACGTGACGACTGACCACTGACGACTGACGACTCCCAGGTGTTGCACATATGTCTAATTTATTAATACTTAATAGTATTAACGTTGGTAGAATTACCGACAATATGTAAAGTAAAAAGACACTAGCAGATAAATGTAGATAAATGCAAGGTTCTGAAGCTCGGCGGTGTCCATAACCCTAGCACTTATAAGTTAAATGATGTAGAACTTAGCCATACAGATTGCGAAAAGGACTTGGGGGTTATGGTAAGCAGCAACCTTAAACCAAGACAGCAATGCCTAAGCGTACGTAATAAGGCAAATAGATTACTGGGATTTATATCAAGAAGTGTAAGCAACAGAAGTCCAGAGGTCATACTGCAGCTTTATACATCATTAGTAAGGCCTCACCTAGATTATGCAGCTCAGTTCTGGTCTCCATATTACAGAATGGACATAAATTCGTTAGAAAACATTCAGCGTAGGATGACTAAATTAATACATAGCATTAGAAATCTTCCTTATGAAGAAAGATTGAAGACTCTTAAGTTACATTCACTTGTTAGACGAAGAATGAGGGAGACCTGATCGAAGTGTATAAGTGGAAGATAGGTATTAATAAAGGGGATATTAACAAGGTCTTGAGGATATCTCTCCAAGAGAGAACCCGCAGTAATGGATTTAAATTAGATAAGTTTAGATTTAGAAAGGACATAGGAAAGTATTGGTTTGGAAATAGGGTAGTTGATGAGTGGAACAGTCTACCTAGTTGGGTTATTGAGGCTAGGACTTTGGGTAGTTTCAAATTTAGGTTGGATAAGTACATGAGTGGGAGGGGTTGGATTTGAGAGGGACTTGCACATCGGAGCTTGTTTCTTGGGTAGCATTGAAAATTGGGTTGGTCAAATGTTGTTAGTGGGATGAATTGTAAAGGACCTGCCTAGTATGGGCCAACAGGCCTGCTGCAGTGTTCCTCCTTTCTTATGTTCTTATAAGTAATGTGACATTTTGAACATTAAAATGGTATGAAATACCGACAGGTTGTTAGGTAAGACACATATGCAACAGTTAGGTATCTTTATTTCGAAACGTTTCGCCTACACAGTAGGCTTCTTCAGTCGAGTACAGAAAAGTTGATAGAAGCAGAAGATACTTGAAGACGATGTAATCAGTCCATCACCCTTAAAGTTTTGAGGTGGTCAGTCCCTCAGTCTGGAGAAGAGCATTGTTCCATAGTATGAAACAATATTGTTTCATACTATGGAACAATGCTCTTCTCCAGACTGAGGGACTGACCACCTCAAAACTTTAAGGGTGATGGACTGATTACATCGTCTTCAAGTATCTTCTGCTTCTATCAACTTTTCTGTACTCGACTGAAGAAGCCTACTGTGTAGGCGAAACGTTTCGAAATAAAGATACCTAACTGTTGCATATGTGTCTTACCTGGCAATATAAACACAAATGCAGTATAATGTGATCCTTTATTGACTACGTTTCGCCCACACAGTGGGCTTTTTCAAGTCACAAACAGAACTACCTGGTGTGAAGGAACGCGAGTATTTATAGTCCGGCTGAGGTCAGGTGAAGAATGCTGCATCTGATGATGTACCGAGTTGGGTTGTAGAGTCTAAAAACTTGGGTAGCTTGGAAAGGAGACTGGACAAGTTTGTGAGCAGACCTTCTACAGTGTTCTTATGTGGGATAGCGATGAAGAAGTTTCTTGGCAAGTGGTTCAGCTATGTTATAGAAGCCACTATTCTGGTTGAAGTTGTCGGATATAGAAATAAGTGATGATTCCAGGATTCTTCGGTATTGAGTGTTGTCTTCTGTGGCGATAAGTCTTGAGTTTCTGTAGTTTATCAAGTGGTTGTGTGAATTACGGTGTTGTACGCAGGCATTCCTTGTGTCGTCAGACCTGCTTGCGTATTGGTGTTCTGAAATACGTGTTTGGAGGTCCCTTGATGTTTCGCCCACGTATAACTTGTTGCAGTCATTACAAGGGATTATGTATACCCCTGCAGAGGATGGAGGCTTGTCCTGCCTACTACTGGTGATGTCCTTGATGGTCGTGGTTGTGGAGGTAGATACTTGGAATGATGTTTTGGCAAAGATGTTGGAAACATGTTTGGCAATGGAGTTGGTGGGAAGGACTATGTATCTCTTCTCGGCAGTGTCTTCTCTGGGTGTGTTGAAGATGTTTAGTGCTCGCCGTCTGCAGTCTCTGATGAAGTGACGAGGATAGTGGAGTCTATCGAAAAGTCTATCGAAAACCCACCAACCAAAACGATCTTCTCCACTTCTACTCTCACCACGACACCAAAACCAAACGTGGTGTAATTATAGGCTTCTTCCTGCGTGCACTCAGAATCTGCAGCAACGAGTTCCTTGAGGAAGAATGCACTATAATTGAACAGGTATTTTCCAAACTCCACTATCCTCGTCACTTCATCAGAGACTGCAGACGGCGAGCACTAAACATCTTCAACACACCCAGAGAAGACACTGCCGAGAAGAGATACATAGTCCTTCCCACCAACTCCATTGCCAAACATGTTTCCAACATCTTTGCCAAAACATCATTCCAAGTATCTACCTCCACAACCACGACCATCAAGGACATCACCAGTAGTAGGCAGGACAAGCCTCCATCCTCTGCAGGGGTATACATAATCCCTTGTAATGACTGCAACAAGTTATACGTGGGCGAAACATCAAGGGACCTCCAAACACGTATTTCAGAACACCAATACGCAAGCAGGTCTGACGACACAAGGAATGCCTGCGTACAACACCGTAATTCACACAACCACTTGATAAACTACAGAAACTCAAGACTTATCGCCACAGAAGACAACACTCAATACCGAAGAATCCGGAATCATCACTTATTTCTATATCCGACAACTTCAACCAGAATAGTGGCTTCTATAACATAGCTGAACCACTTGCCAAGAAACTTCTTCATCGCTATCCCACATAAGAACACTGTAGAAGGTCTGCTCACAAACTTGTCCAGTCTCCTTTCCAAGCTACCCAAGTTTTTAGACTCTACAACCCAACTCGGTACATCATCAGATGCAGCATTCTTCACCTGACCTCAGCCGGACTATAAATACTCGCGTTCCTTCCACACCAGGTAGTTCTGTTTGTGACTTGAAAAAGCCCACTGTGTGGGCGAAACGTAGTCAATAAAGGATCACATTATACTGCATTTGTGTTTATATTGCCATTGTGTCGGTATTTTATACCATTTATTTCCATGTGTCTTACCTAACAATGTGACATTTTATTGTGGCAACGTTTCGCTTGATAAAGCTCCTGGAGAGGGAAACGTTGCCACAATGTCACATTAGTTGCACTTGTGTCCTTTTACTTTATAATATTTAAATAACAGAGAAGATTATGACGACGTTTAGGTCTCACTTGGACTATTTACAAGTCACTTTGTGCAAGAAAGGTATAAAATACCGACAATATGAAAGTTAAGACACATGTGCAACATCTGGATATCTTTATTGTAGTAGACGTTTCGCCATCCAGTGGCTTTATCAATACAGATTCTAGGACATAATAGGAAGACAGTAGAACTATATACAAAAGATGAGGTAATCAGTCCCTCGGCCTTGGAGTTAGTGTTCACAGCATCGTGGTGGAGGAGAATCTGGAGCAAAGACAAGAAGACTGGCGGTTTATATAGGCGTCAGTGGATAGGGACGGGCAGCAGACGAGGGCAAAGTCACTGGTAGGGGGATTCCCCAGTGGAAGTAGGTCCTTCCCATAGAGATGGGTTAGTTGCAGCAGCCGTGAAGGTCTTGTAGATGTCCTCTGAACCAAGATTCCATGATGGACCTACTTCCACTGGGGAATCCCGCCTACCAGTGACTTTGCCCTCGTCTGCTGCCCGTCCCTATCCACTGACGCCTATATAAACCGCCAGTCTTCTTGTCTTTGCTCCAGATTCTCCTCCACCACGATGCTGTGAACACTAACTCCAAGGCCGAGGGACTGATTACCTCATCTTTTGTATATAGTTCTACTGTCTTCCTATTATGTCCTAGAATCTGTATTGATAAAGCCACTGGATGGCGAAACGTCTACTACAATAAAGATATCCAGATGTTGCACATGTGTCTTAACTTTCACAAGTCACTTTGATTTGTAAATGGTCGAAAAGTTGTATCAGAACGTCGTAGTAAGAGTCTATCTCCTACATGCGGGTTATTTGAGTACAATCCACTCTACACGACGAGTGAGAGGTGTGAAACGAGTTTTAGAAGTACTCTGAGTGCGAGAAATGTGTGAGTATCTTCACTAATAACACTCACATGTGTAAAGTAAAAGGACACAAGTGCAACTAATGTGACATTTTATTGTGGCAACGTTTCGCTCTCCAGGAGCTTTATCAAGCCGTTACAAAGAGTACATGTATGTATGTATGTATGTATAATGTTCGCCAAGATCAGGGTCCTGGCACGGGTCTTAATCTTGAGATGACCCGTCTCTGGCTCCTGAAGGAGAATTCATTCTTCACTGTTGCAGCATATGCTGCTCAAGCACTGTTCTGGAAAGTTCAGCTAGTTGTGTACGAATGGTATATAATACCGACAAGATGAGATTAATACACATGTGCAACATCTGGGTATCTTTATTGTAGACGTTTTGCCATCCAGTGGCTTTATCAATACAAATTCTAGGACATAACTTGAAGACAGTAGAACTATGTACAGAAGATGAGGTAATCAGTCCCTCAACCTAGGAGTAGGTGCGAAGAGCACCATAGTCGTGGAGATTCTGAAGCAGAAGAAAGGATCCTGGCGCCTATATAGTAACGTCAGGTGTAGCAGACGAGGGCATATTCACTGGTAGGCGGGATTCCCCAGTGGAAGTAGGTCCTTCCCAAAGAGATGGGTTAGTTGTAGTAGTAGTTGTCGTAGTCGTGAAGGTTATGTACATGTCCTCAGAATTAAGATTCCATGATGTTGCAGTGTCTGACAAGTTGTGTACCCATCTCTTTGGGAAGGACCTACTTCCACTGGGGAATCCTGCCTACCAGTGAATATGCCCTCGTCTGCTACACCTGACGTTACTATATAGGCGCCAGGATCCTTTCTTCTGCTTCAGAATCTCCACGACTATGGTGCTCTTCGCACCTACTCCTAGGTTGAGGGACTGATTACCTCATCTTCTGTACATAGTTCTACTGTCTTCAAGTTATGTCCTAGAATTTGTATTGATAAAGCCACTGGATGGCGAAACGTCTACAATAAAGATACCCAGATGTTGCACATGTGTCTTAATCTCATCAGTTCAGCTAGTGTGCCTTATAAGCGACTGAGGTTACTCCATCTCAGCCGTTTCCTGAGCTGGGGACTGGGCTCTGTCCGCTCTGATAATCTGCAGATTCATGGCATCCACTGTTTCCTGCTCTCTCAGTAAGCACACCCTCAGGAGTGTGCTGACCATCTGCCGGAACATGCTCTGTTGTTCCGTGGAGGTGATTGTGTTGCAGATAATATCCGTGAATGTTTTGATGAGTATTAAGAGATCCTCTCTGTTGAGGGCCTGCGTTGTCGGTGGGTTCGAAGCAGTGGACATTATCTGGGCTGTTGTAATCTGTGGGGACTGCTGAGGGTTGTATTTCTTCACTGTGCACACCGTAGCCTGTTGCTGTATGCCAAGTTGTGTACCCGGCATCTGCTGGAGAGGTGCAGGCACAGCCTGCATAGTGGTTGCGCCTGGCAAGGGGCCGGGGGGAGCTCGTGTAGGGGCCGTCCCCCCTGATTGTGTTGCCCAGATGTTTCCTGTTGGCGCCACTTGTTCCTCATGTTTTTATTTCTTCGTTGCGGTAGTGGGGCAGGATGCTCCTCTCAAAGACCCTGGTTGAGTCTTCAAGTCAGAAATTCCTGGGCATTGAGT
>NW_026464442.1:0-13207 GCF_026875155.1 Cherax quadricarinatus
ACAATTTTCCAAAAAAACCCACCTCTCCCCCCCCATCCTTCCCACCCCCCATAAACCCAGAACTAGAAAGGATTCTGCAACATGAAAAGAGTTTTTGGGAGAGTGGCCCCCCTGCCTTAAACCCTCCCCATGCTTACTGAACTACCCAACCTACCTTTACCTGTACTCTCATCGAGCTTCTATACAATGTCCTCCCCCCTCCAACCACCCCCCCCTCCAAAACCCATTTACCATACTTAAAACAAAAATTCCCATCCACATAATCATAAGCTTTCTCCCAATCAGACCAAAATACCCCCCTTACTTTACCCTAAAGGAAACCCCAAATACGTCCATGACCTCCCGCATACCCCCCCTGGATACCAATTGTCCCCCATGTATCACCGCCCCCAGCCCTTTTCAGTCTATTACCCAAAATTTTCGCAAAACCTTGTAATTGCGCAATAAAAGGTTATTGCTCGGTAAGCACCAACTCTTTCCCCCCTCTTCTTGGCACCAAAACTATGACCCCCCTATTTTGCGAGTGCCCAACTTCCCACTAGTTAACATATGACCAATACCCCTAAAAAAAGCACTGCCTAAAACCCCAATGTGCTTATAAAAATCATTTGGTATACCTCTATCCTGGTTTTTTTCCCGGGTACTCATCCCAAAATCCCTCTTCCACCTAAACCCCTCATTTAACCCAACCCCCAAACCCCCACTCTACCCCTGCTCATTTAAAATGATGGAACCCCCCTTCAAAAATACCCCCCCGGAAAACCCCCCTCCCCCCAACTCCATTTCTCCCAAAACCAACTATCAGCATAGAGACTATACTTTCCCGTGTTGGATGGGACCCGACCCTCTGGATCCCCCCACCCCCAGGGTTTGCCCCAATTGTAGAATGGTGGTTACACTCTGTGGGGTCCCAAAAATTTACAAAAAACAAATCCGAGGTTATCCCCCCACAATACTCCTCAAACCCCCGCCCTAACCCAAATTGCAAAAACATCATTGTGTAATTCAGCGATCCGGCTGCAGACTGCCCAGCATCCCTCCTCCCACCCCCCCCAACTAACAATCTTGAACTGTCCCTCCAGAAAATTTTTGAAACCCCAAAAACGCCACCTCGCCTCTTCTCGCCCCCCTAACCTTAAAAAAATTCCTATCCCGGTTTTTGCCTGCTTTCCCACCAATCTAACAGATCTTCTCCCTGCCCCTACCTCCCAAAAAGGAAACCCACCAATCACTAAAAAAAACCCCCTCCCCCTCCCCTTAAAAACCTTACTTTTAAATTTTCCATACCCGAAAAAATACGCACCACTCCACCCACATAAAATTTATTCCCGCCCTGTGATCCAAAAACCCCCACATCGAAGGTTTGCACCCTCACAACATCATACCTGTTAATATAAATTCTGCCCAATCGCGCTTCATACCCCCTGGGACGAAGTGTCTCCATAGGTATCCCCCCTCCCCACCACACAAACACCCCAATATCTCGCATACATCCCTCAGCCACTCCCCAACAACCCGCCCCTCTCGGTTTCGAATCCCCCACTCCTAACACAAAATTTCCCAATCACCACCTTTTTGTTATAGCAGGCAAACCTTCAGTGATACAGCAAACCTCTCTGACAAAATCTACTTTTACCCTGGTATTGCTATTTGCTGCATGTAAACCCCTACAAAACTCTCGACCTCCCCCAGACCCCATCCACCCCACGACCTCCCCCCCCCCCTTTCCCAGCCGAGACACGAAAAGGGGGCTGGTCTCCTTTATCCCCACTGCTCCCCCAAACCTTTTAAATTTGGGCCCCACTGGTAAAATACATCCAAATATCCTTTTAACCAACACAAAAACCAGCCCTTTGATTATGCTTTTGGGAAAAAGAAAATATCTACATCAAACCACCTAAAACCACTCCAACCCAAACTTTCAAACCTGTCTAAGCCCATTGCAAAAAAGCGTGACACTTCTAAAAAATTATAAAAGGGGGGCGGCTTCCCCTATCCCGCTGGGATTTACTCGCTGCACTTTTCACATTACTATTCCCTTACCCCTCGAGTTATCCCGTGCAGTACCTCCCCCTCCCCTTTCCCCTGTGCAACTCAGGGGCCCTCTACCACTATGTGGCTCGGCCCACAACCGCTCCCATGACTTCTTCCCGGGCCCCTGCCCCGGGGGAATAACCTTGTTATCTCGATGCCGCAGTTCTTTTTCTAGAACTTCCCCTTAACCATCTCACCCCCGACGAATCCTCCTGGTGTACCTCCACGGCCCCCAAAAGCTCCCGCCTTTCTTACTCAAGTCTTTTCCACAAATTTTTTTGTCCCTCCAGCCTCCAATTTACATAAACTGGGACACCTTTTGCCGGGGGTCCTCCCCCTCCAAAAAATCCTTGATACATCTGCCCTAAAAACCCCCCTGGTCGAACTTTTGGACAAAAGACTCCTCAGATAACACCTTCGACTTCCCCGACTCCCCTGGGATGTGACAACTTCCCCTCCCCCCACCTCCCCGGGCGACCCCCTCGCTCCCGAGATCAGGGCCCCCGGCTCCGAGGAACAGAGCAGGGACCAAATCACACGACTGTTAATCACAATCGGCGTTTCCCCCGAATTTTGAGGAGCCCCCCTCCCGGACATGGGGTGCCCCTGTGTCATAAGAGCTAACGAGCTTTTTTTCTCTGACCCGCTAGTCAAAAACCCGTGTTCAAACCGGCACTTACATAGGATGGTATAGGGCCTTGTTAAAGAATTTTAAGGGTGTAAGAAAACCCTTCCCCGGGATTCCTTCATACGGACCCCCCTCCATACCCCCATGGTTGCAGAATGCCTGCCCATAATGCGAAAAAATCCTTAGTCATACCCCTGGCCCCGAAGGGTACATTCCTACCTTCACCCCTGTGAATCTTTTGAAAAACATGTAACAAACATCCATCGCGAAATTTAACTCATGTTTTTTCCTGGTTTCTGCTCGAAATTCTTTTGTAGAAGCCGGCTCTTAGAAATTTCAAGAAGATTCTTGCAAAACCCTTAAGGGACGCCATATAATTCCCCGTTGGGGATACCCCATGTTCCCCATATGTTGGGGAAGTAAGTTATGTATCTCCCCTTAACGTACCCCGAACCACTCTATGCAATAGTATTTACTTCCGTACTGTTTGTTCCCATTTTGATATCCCAAAATGAGCAGCGCACGTCCTCACTACTCAATGGTTGTTGATGTACTGTGGTAGCTCGCCTGAAAACAGCAGAGGGGTGCTGAGCACAACTGCACTCCACCGTAGTCAGGCAGCGAATGACCAATAGTTGGGAGGTGGGGGTGTTTTGACATTGGATTGGCGAGCTGCTTACGATAGTGTAGAGAGGGATGCGTTATGGAGGTTCATGCGTTGGCAGGGATTGGGGAAAGGGAAAATTTTTAAATTTTGGGGCGAGAACATTGTATCGGGGAGCATTATGAGAGTACGGGTTAATGGAAGGCTAGGTTTAACATTGGATGGGAAGGGGTTTGGACAGGGTTGCCCTCTATCGAAAAAATATTGTTTTGCGTGCCCCCAAAGGATCCCTTTTTTTAGGGCATTTGGGTTGGAGTATCGAAAGGTGGAGGGGTTAGAAAATGAACGAGGGGGGGTCGGTGGGTTTTTTTTTTTTTATTTTATTTAAAAAAAAACAATACACATTTTTTCAGGGTTTGCATACGTACGTACATAAACAAAGACTTGTAAACCATTAATAAAAAAAACAAAAAACCCCAACGTTCCCTATCCCAGCCCCAAACTTATACATAAAGAAACAACGTTAAACAAAAAATGTTTGTTTCCCCCCAAAAAAAACCCGCCATAATGAAACTACATTTAGGACAACCCACCCCTAACAACAGGTGGGTTTTTTATACCCATAAAATACAACCAGTATCTTATAACAAAAAGGCAATTTTAATCCAAAAAAAATGTCACACTTATTTAATTTACATAAAAGTTTATATACAAAGACATTCTAAATGAAATTTCCATTTTCATTCCCCCATCATTTACTTAAAACCAAATACAAAAAAACTATAAGGTTTAATAAAAAGAAATTTATACGGGAAAATTTAACAAACCTCTATCACACCCCCCAAAGAAACTTAAAAAACCTATAGGGGAACCCCTTTTATTTTTTTTTTAAATAATCATTTTTAGTAGCAACTTTAAAAATTTTGAAAACATACCATTTCCACACATCTTCATCAAAAAAATTTTCTTTTAACAATACGGGCCCCCTTATAAAATCTTAGACCCCCAAATGGACTACGTAAACAAAAACTGTCTAGATAGTCTGTATACCATACAGACAAAAATTAACATCAAGAATTTTGCATTAACACCAAACCGGTTCAGGGTCCCAAACCCAAAATTTAAAAAAAATTTTAAAAAAGAATCAATCATACATATTTTAAAAGAAATTAATAACGTCTGACCCATGAAAAAGGCTCTTTAAAATAGAAAGGGATAAAATTTTTTAAAAATTTTAACACCCCACACACCCACACCACACACCCACACCCACACCCACCACACACACACCCACACACACACCCCCCACACCACAAACCCCCCACACCCACTTTCCACAAAAACCACACACACCCAACAACACACCCACACACACACACCCCCAAACCCCTTTTAACAAAAAATTTTTTTCACAAAATCACATTTTCAGGCACTGTATGCACAATGAAAAAACAGATATAAGTATATCTCATCGTGCAAAAACCCAGCAGAAAACTTTAAATAAAAAACAAAAAACCCACCCTTCATGTCGCAAATAACTTTTTTTCCCCAAAAATTTCATGTTATACAAAAACTGATCCACTTCAAAATTTTACATAAAAAAAATTTTATTATTATACCTACTTTTCTGAAAAGTGTTAAAACCAAACAAAACGAGACCTTAAAGTTTCTAAACCCACACTTGGATGCCATAAAGTTCAATAAAAAACCGGGAAATTTTTAAAAAAACCCCACATTCAAAACCCACTTTCAGACCCCCCCCCCAGGGAGGGGGCCCCGCTGTTACCCCTGCTCCCCCCAAAACCTATAAAAACCCCCTTCCCACTCACTCATTTTAAAACACAGATTTACGGAATCCCAAACTTTTAGCATTCTACCCCTTCAAAAAGGGTCTGATCCCACCTCCCCCCCTTAAAAATCTCTGTTATGACACCGTACATAAAAAACATTACCGCAAAAACCCTTTCCCTTTCCCGCTCTTCACTATCCCCTCCCCCTCATCACCCACGACTTTAAAATAATAAATCTACCAGGATTTTAATCAAATGCTTTTTTGGGCCCCCTCTTTAAAACCCCAAAACCCAAAATATAGACTTAGAGCACGCAAAACGAAAACCCCACGGCCCCCCCCCCTCTTTTCCAACCTACTTAACCGCACCTAACCTCCTCTACCCCTTTCCCACAAAAGAAAAACTACAGGAATGCTGTCTCATCCCCCCCATAGATACCAAAACCCCCCACCCTCTAAAACCTGTCTTTTTGAAATATCTCCCCGACGGAAGGATCCCATGGGGGGAAAACGAAAAATCACCTCTCGCGCCCGAGGGTTTAATTTCATTTTACTAAATCAAAAACCAAATTTATCTTCCACGCATACATGGGGAAAAAAACCCCCAACTGGGAAAACCCCTCCCAAACAAGAAACCCTACAAAAACCCCTTTACGAACCTTTCTCAGTTCCCAACCAAACTTCACAGCCCTAAAAAAAACTTTTTTCACTTTCCCCCCAAAACTCCATTCCTCGAACCACTTTACCCACCCTGTCGTTTTCCCTTCCCCAAACCCCCCGCATTCACCCCCTCACGCAAACCCCCCACCCCCTTTAAAAAACAAAAATTTTACCCCCTCCCTTTCCCTAAAAATCCAAAAACCCAATCCCCCTGACTTACGGGTTTAACTTTAAAATTTTTCCCTTGTAACCAATCAGACGTGAACCCCAAAAAATTTGTCACCCGTTTAAAGTATCCCGAAATTCGCTGCCCCTGAAAATTTGGGGGAACACAGCTCCCAACATCCCAAAACCCTTTTTATTTATACTTTTAAATGTTCACGACTATAAAATCGCTGTATCAGATTTTAGGTTGTGGGGTCTCAGAAAAAACACCTAGACCCCCAAATTTTTCCTTTCCCAAAAACCCTACCGATTTTTCCCTTTCCCGCGCCGAAACCCATGTCATCCCTTTAAAAAATTTCCCACAAATCTTTGGGGGACCCCGCCCATTCCTTTAAAAAACATTACTTCTCCCCCCCAAAACCCTCCCCCCAAAAAAACCCCAAACCCCCATCCCCCCCTTGACTTCGCACTATTTACCTGCATCCCGTGGCACTTAAAAAATAATTGAAACCCCTCGCCCCAAACCTCCCATTAAATTTCCCTCCACGAATGAAAAAACAGTTTTTTGCCCCAAAAACCCAATACCCAAATTTTAAACCCCGGCCCCCCCCTCCCCCCCAAAAACATTTTCCCTACTTGGCGTACATAAGTACGGTCAAACCATTTATAAAAGGGGCCCTGGAATACAACAAACTTTTATTTGGGAATTGGGGGCTTCTTTGTTAACCCCTTTCCCCTTTGAAAATTTCCCCTCCCCATACACCTTTAAATCTGTATCCTTTTTTTTCGCCCCCTTTGTACAAAGTATTTCCCCACTCGATTATTTCCCCCCAAAACCCCGGGTCTCCTTAGTAAAACCTAAAAAAGTTTCCCTTTTCCATCTATCATATGCCCTGCCAATCTAGACCAAACCCAAAGGGGCCGGCCCCCCCCCACCCCCCACCCTTTTTTTCCAAAAAACTTTTTCCGTTTTGGTTTTCCTTTAAACCCGACCCTTCACGGCAACCCAAACGGAAAATTTTTTGACACCACCTCCCCAAAATTTCTTTTAAAACCTATTCCCAAAAAAAAAATTTTTGCAAAACCCCTTTTAGTCTGCATACATCAGTGTATGGCCTATACCCCCGAAGGGTGGGTCCCCCTTGCCCTTTTCGGGACCAACATACAATGCGGGTTTCCCTCCCTTCTCCCCCAACTTCCCCTTCTTTTCATATTTTTAAAAAACCCAAACCCCTAAAAATTTCCCTTTATCAACGCCCAAATTATTGAAAAAAAAATTCTCCGTGGGACCATCAATACGGGCCCCTTTCCCCCCTTCTCATTCCCCTTAACGAAATTCCCTCTTTTTCCCTTTTGCCTTTAATATTTCCCAAAACCCTTTTTTCGACACTATTTCCTAAATTTACACGTCAAAATACGTACACACCTTGTAAAACGCCCCGTCACCCCCCCCCCACTGTTCCATTATTTCTGGGACCAAGCCCCGCTTACGCAACCCCCCCTTTGGGTTTAGTATCCCCTCCCCCTACTCTTTTAATTCCCAAAATCCCCAAATTACCTCAAAACATGGTATAGCTGTCAAGGGTTTCCCTTTCCTTTTTGATGCCCCCAAAAACACGCTGAGGGCTTTTTCCCCCCAAAAGCACTTCCCTTCCCCCCCCTGAACCCCTTTACAGCTTGAAAAATTTCCCTTTTGCAAACCCCCTAAAACCTTTCCCCTTTTTATTTCAGCTATTTCTAATGGGGAAAATTTATTCCCCCCCACCCCCCCTTTGCAACCTTAACCCTATTCCTCAAAATTTGGTTTGGGCCAGTCCATTTTTTTAAATTATTAATACGTTTTCCCTCTCTCACTTTAAAACTTTTTAATCCTTTCTTTGCGCCCACTACCCCAACCATGTCCCCAATGTAATCCATCCCTGTTCTTCCACCCCCTAACTCCCCCCCTTAGGCTAAAAAACCCCTCCAACCCCTTCCTCATCACCAAACACACTTATTTTTAAATTTTTCAAAAACCCTTCAAATATATGTGCAAAGCGCCCCCCACCCAACCTCCCCCACCACTGCCAATGTTTTTGACTTTTTACCCCAAAACAGTACTAAAAGGATTTAAATTTCCACCCCCTTTGAGAAAGGTAAAATTGGTTTTTTTGGTTCTGACCTTTTTCCCCGCAAAAATTTTCCCCTTACATCATTTGGGTTTTTAGCAGTTCTGGTGAAAAACAAGTGACTCTGAAATTGTCCCGGCCCAAACCCCCCCCTTTTCCCTGTTCACTCTGTCACATCTTTTATAGGTTGTAACCCGGGACCTTTTTTCATTTTCCAAGTGATCCTTTATGGGGTCTCAGTGAAAGCCGCGAACATTGCCTTTGCCTCGGGAAAACCGTCCACGGATTTAAAGGTATTTTGTTGTTTGTTTCTGGCTTTAGACCCTGTATATTTGCAAAGAAGAATGTTATCCCCGGGTGGGGGGGTATTGTTTTGGTACTGGGGGGGGGATTTTTTTTCCGGAATTAGTTTTCGTATCTGTTGGTTTGGGTGGAGGCCCCTGACTGTTTGGGTTTCCCCTCCAGGAAAAGATGGATTTTGGGGTACGATTTCTGCCCCTTTCCTGCCAGGTTTTTTTTCCTTTTCCCGGCACAAAAAACCTCTCCATCCCTTTAGTGGGTGTGGCTACCCAGGCCCTTTTCCCCGGCCCGGATGTTTTGTATCTTTTTTTTCCCCTTTAGGGTGGTATGCTGGCATTTAAGTTATAGACAGTTTTCCTGTATGAAAAGGTTTCACATTTCAGGGGGAAAAAGCTTACAGGGGGAAGGGGGTTTTCATTTTCCTGTTGTCATATGGGGGAGGGGAAATTTTCCCAGGGTGGTCTAGTTGCCGTCCCATTGTTTTTTCCCGATTTTTCCCCTGCCCGCCCGATCCCCAAATGGGCCAAATATGTGCACAGGGGTTTGGGGTTTTCCCTTTGCCTTGGGTTTCTGTGACTGTATTCCCTGTTGGTTTCATGTTTCCCCCGGGCTTACTTCTTCCTTTCCCCAGCACCAACAATGGAGCTCCCACCATTTGTTTTTGGTAATATATCCCCACTATTGCTAGTGGGTCCTCTTGTTTGCTATTTTTCCCCGCGGTATTTTCTGTTTGCAATAAATTTGGTTTTTATTTTTAAACTTTGACTACAATTGTTTCCTTACTATGGGGCCCCGTCCCCTTTGGGGTCATTTTTATGTATTCCTTTTTGGGGTTTTAATTTTCCCCATTACTGGACAAATCTCCAGCTTCACCATTATGTCTCCCAAAGGGCAGCATCTCCAGCTTTCCCCCTTACTGCTCCCAGGACAGATCTCCAGTTCCAACCCCAAATTTTTTTTTTCTCCCAGGACAGCAAACCCCCCAGCCCTTTACCCCTTACTGTCTCCCAGGAACACCTCCAGTTCCCCCTTACGTCCCCGGACAGCACTATCAGCCCCCCCCTTTACTGAATACCAGGGGCCCCTCATCTCCGCCTTTTCGTTTGTGGGCTTTCATGGCCCCGTATCAAGGGCGTTTCCATTCAGCCGGGGGCTTTTTTTGTTCCCATTGTTGTAGAAAGCTTCCAGGTTTTCTATGAAAAGCAGCTTTTTATTTTTGAAATTTTTTTAATTCCCCTTTTTGATTTTAGTCCCAGATTTATCTCATTTTGGGCATACCAAAAACAATTCCCTGTTTTAAATGTTGTAGCTTTGTTCTTGGATTTTTTGCAAAAAGGGGCCCTGACCCCAATTTCACGAAAGGGGCAATTTATGCATGTTTGGGGCCCGTTTGTTTGGTTTTTCCCCCAGACTACCCCACAGCTCTAAAAAGATTTTAATGGTTGATTTACTGCAATTCTATAGCAACCTCTTGATATTTTTTTTTAATAACCTGCCCAGGTGGTGCACAACGAAACCCCTTTGAAACCAGTCCAGGGTTCGGACCCGTCGGGGGTTTGGGAACCCCGTCAAGGGGGTTTGGACCCGTCAAGGGTTTAGGACCGTTTAAAAGGGGCCGGGCCAGTCATACTGAAACTGATCAGTGGTACTTTTTTAGACCATACTGGTCGGTGATTTGAGCTAAAAACATGAAAGGGTTTTACTGGAAAAATTTTCTACCCCAGTTAAAATGTGATTTGATTTAAACAAAAAATTTTAACTTGGTGGTTTTAAGAGCCCGGGACTGCTGGCACTCCTACAATGAGAACGGTCGAGCCCCCATCCTTGTTTTTTCAATCGCTGAAACTAGCTTCTCTATTTTTTTTTTTGTTTTTTTTCCGTCTCCAACCCCCAATAAAGCTAATTATAAATTTTTAGTTTACTGGTGCAAATTTTGGAGGAAGGGCGCTTTTTCTGTAGTAATAGTTGCTTCTCGTTGTGTAATTGCGACCGCTGGTAACTACAGGTTATATGAAATTCACAGTATGTCTGGTATTTCAAGAAAAAGAAACTAATGAAAGTCACTCCACTCCACTAAGTACCATTATAATACTGGTTAGTTGCTACTACAACACTATTCTGCTATTCACTGAGTCACTAGATTATATGCGAGTACACTAGCAGGCCAGGAAGATTATTAAAAACAGCTGACCTGTGGTAAGTTTCTGGGACATTCTGGCACCTGCCTCTATAGGCTTATCACTTCATTTACAAATTCACCTGTTTTCAAATGACACTTTAGCCTTTATCATCAATATACTAGGGAGCCACTGTAGTATACACTATACACTATGTATACTCAATGCTTTCAGGGAGACTTTCTTTCCTCTGACACAAAGTTCAATTATTATTATTTTCCACACGGGACAGGCCTATGATTCCCCTCTGGCAGTAAACTCTGTTAGGTAGTGCACACAATTCTCCTTTTTTTACTCAGTATATAATGTTTTCCGCCCAAGATTGGTTCCAGGCGCTAGAGGGATGTATCGTATAGGATTGATGACACAAATTAAAGTTCTAGCACGTAAGAGCGACCGTGAAAACACCAGTCATATTGGGACTTGAGTAGCTCACTCATTTCCTTGCTGTCATCTGTGTAGGACCCATCTTGTTTAAGTAGGGGCCCAATACTGGACGTTATTCTCGATTTTGATTTGGCATAGGAGAAGAAATACTTTGGGTTTCTTTCGATTTCATTTATGGCTTTTAGTTCTTCCCGCGATTCCTGACTCCTAAAGGATTCTTTTAGCTTAAGTTCGATGCTTGCTATTTCTCTAACCAGTGTCTCCCTACGCATTTCAGATATATTGACCTCTTTTAGCCGCTCTGTTATTCTTTTCCGTCGCCTGTAAAGGGAGCGCCTGTCTCTTTCTATTTTACATCTACTCCTCCTTTTTCTTAGAGGAATAAGCCTTGTGCATACATCGAGTGCCGCCGAGTTAATCTGTTCTAGGCATAAGTTGGGGTCTGTGTTGCTTAGTGTATCTTCCCAGCTTATATCGGTTAGGACTTGGTTTACTTGGTCCCACTTTATGTTTTTGTTATTGAAGTTGAATTTGGTGAATGCTCCCTCGTGACTAGTCTCATTTTGTCGGTCTGGGGCTCCACGCATACATGTCTGAACCTCAATTATGTTTGTGATCTGAGTATATTGTTTTTGATATGGTGACATTTCTTATCAGATCATCATTGTTAGTGAAGATGAGGTCTAGTGTATTCTCCAGTCTAGTAGGCTCTATTATTTGCTGGTTTAAATTGAATTTTGTGCAGAGATTTAAAAGCTTGTGTGAGTGAGAGTTTTCATCAGAGCTGCCTCCTGGTGTTATTACTGCAACAATATTATTTGCTATATTCCTCCATTTTAGGTGCCTTAAGTTGAAATCCCCCAGGACAAGATGTTGGGTGCAGGAGCTGGAAGATTTTCCAGACAGTGGTCAATTTTTAACAGCTGTTCCTGGAATTGCTGGGATGTTGCATCCGGAGGCTTGTAGACTACCACAATGACTAGGTTTTGGTTCGACCTTACTGCTAAAACTTCCACTACATCATTTGAGGCATTAAGCAGTTCTGTGCAAAACAAGTGACTCTGCAATGTACAGGCCAACCCCCCCTTTGCCTGTTCACTCTGTCACATCTGTATAGGTTGAAAACCTGGGATCCATTTTCGTTGTCCAAGTGATCCTTTAGTGGGTCTCAGTGAAGCCGGGGAACATTGCCTTTGCCTCTGCAAGCAGTCACGGATGAAAGGTATTTTGTTGTTTGTTGCTGGCTTTAGACCCTGTATATTTCCCAAAGAAGAATGTTATGGGACTAGTGGTATTGTTGGTACTGGGGGGGGATTTTTTTTCCGGCATTAGTACGTCGTTGTCCTGGGTACATTACCATTACCTGGTCCTGAAATCTTGTAGATACACATAGGATGGTATTGGGTGCCTCAAAGTCATTTTGAGGGTTGAAAGAACCCTCTGGAAAACCAGCATAGGCTCCTGCCACCCATGTACCATGTTGAGCATAATGCAACCGTCCATACTTCTCAAAAACTTTCCTTATATCCGCCTCGTCCACCTCAAAGGGAACGTTGCGTAACTTGATCCACGTATAATACCGTGAAACATCTATCATTCTTACAGTGACAGCTGGTGTGACGTTAAGACTCACGTCCTGAAACCTGGTGACTAACGATTCATAAACCGTTGTGATAAGCAGTTTGACGAAAATTCGTTGTCCTCCGTTCAATGCTACACCATACAAGTCCCCTATCTTGTACGCCATATGTCTTCTGGATGATCTTTGGCAATAAGACTTGCGCGAAACTGGTTTGTTATCGTTCCTTTAAGTAGCTCAATGCCTACAGTATTTATCCTTCGTCTCAGACTAACCGCCATCTTGACAATCACAGTGCAAATAAAATTGTTAGCAGAGGTGTGACGCACCACTTCACACCACTGCAGCTAGGTAACTGACAAGGGCGCTTGCCTACAAACAGCAGAGGGGTGCAGAGCACAACCGCATCTAAACCCTGGTCAGGCGCGAATGATAGCCATATTTCCACCAGTTTCACATCCAAAACATGTCCTACAAAACTCTCCTTTTACAATAATTAATAAAGCCAGTGCAGACAAAAATATTTACATGCACCGTTCTAAGAAATACCTTAAGTAACCTACCAATTAGGGTCATACCCCTACCTCATTAAACCTTAATGGAAATTTATCAGAAGTTGGTGTGCATGAACAAAACAAAAATAAAAGTACATACGAAAAAGATATGGACATTTCATTTATACACACACACCCCGTATAAGCGGAAAAAAAATTTTACCCCCAATTTTAAAATCAATAATAAAATGCACAACATGAAATTCAACTGTCATAAAAAAA
>NW_026464443.1:0-13130 GCF_026875155.1 Cherax quadricarinatus
TTGTTAGGTGGTGAGGCAGCAGCAGCAAGGGGTTAGGTGGTGAGGCAGCAGCACAGGGGTTAGTGGTGAGGCAGCAGCAGCAGTGTTTAGGTGGGGAGGCAGCAGCAGCAGGTGGGTTTGGTGGTGAGGCAGCAGCAGCAGGTGTTAGGTGGTGAGGCAGCACAGCAGTGTTAGGTGGTGAGGCAGCAGCAGCCCGGTGTTTGTGGTGGGCAGACAGCAGGTTTAGGTGGTGAGGCAAGCAGCAGCAGGTGTTAGGTGGTGAGGCAGCAGCACAGGTGTTAGTGGTGAGCAGCAGCACAGGTGTTAGGTGGTGAGGCAGCAGCAGCAGGTGTTAGGTGGTGAGGCAGCAGCAGCAGGTGTTAGGTGGTGAGGCAGCAGCAGCAGGTGTTAGGTGGTGAGGCAGCAGCAGCAGGTGTTAGGTGGTGAGGCAGCAGCAGCAGTGTTAGGTGGTGAGCGCAGAGAGCAGCAGGTGTTAGGTGGTGAGGCAGCAGCAGCAGGTGTTAGGTGGTGAGGCAGCACAGCACAGGTGTTAGGTGGTGAGGCAGCAGCAGCAGTGTTTAGGTGGTGAGGCAGCAGCAGCAGGTTTAGGTGGTGAGTGCAGCAGCAGCAGGTGTTAGGTGGTGAGCAGCAGTAGCAGGTGTTAGGTGGTAGGAGCAGCAGCAGCAGGTGTTAGGTGGTGAGGCAGCGATGTGGCAGCAGTGTTAGGTGGTGAGGCAGCAGCAGCAGGTGTTAGGTGGTGAGGCAGCAGCAGCAGGTGTTAGGTGGTGAGGCAGCAGCAGCAGGTGTTAGGTGGTGAGGCAGCAGCAGCAGGTGTTAGGTGGTGAGGCAGCAGCAGCAGGTGTTAGGTGGTGAGGCAGCAGCAGCAGGTGTTAGGTGGTGAGGCAGCAGCAGACAGGTGTTAGGTGTGTAGGCAGCAGCAGCAGTGTGTTAGGTGGTGAGGCAGCAGCAGCAGGTGTTAGGTGGTGAGGCAGCAGCAGCAGGTGTTAGGTGGTGAGGCAGCACAGCAGGTGTTAGGTGGTGAGGCAGCAAGCAGCAGGTGTTAGGTGGTGAGGCAGCAGCAGCAGGTGAGTATAAGCAGTGTGAGGCAGCACAGCAGGGTGTTAGGTGGTGAGGCAGCAGCAGCAGGTGTTAGGTGGTGAGGCAGCAGCAGCAGGTGTTAGGTGGTGAGGCAGCAGCAGCAGGTGTTAGGTGGTGAGGCAGCAGCAGGTTTAAGTTAGTAAGTTTTTAAGTTTATGTTACATAATAACAATATTGTTGGCAGAACATTCATATACAAGGTTATTATTTAACCAAGAATAACCCAATAAGTTTATAAGTTTATTTAGTACAAGTACACATAAATACACTTAAACACATATATAAAGTTTGTCACAACATATAACATGTACATTAACACCACAGAGTAACACAAAAATATCAACATAGTAACATGTACATTAACCACCAGAGTAACACAAAAATTATCATACATAGTAACATGTACATTAACCACCAGAGTAACACAAAAAATATCATACATAGTAACATGTACATTAACCACCAGAGTAACACAAAAATTATCATACATAGTAACATGTAACATTAACCACCAGAGTAACACAAAAATTATCATACATAGTTAACATGTACATTAAACCACCAGAGTAACACAAAAATTATCATACATAGTAACATGTACATTAACCACCAGAGTAACACAAAAATTATCATACATAGTAACATGTACATTAACCACCAGAGTAACACAAAAATTATCATACATAGTAACATGTACATTAACCACCAGAGTAACACAAAAATTATCATACATAGTAACATGTACATTAACCGCCAGTGATAACACAAAAATTTATCATACATAGTAACATGTACATTAACCACCAGAGTAACCAACAAAAAATAACATTCATAGTAACATGTACATTAACCACCAGAGTAACACAAAAATTGTCATACATAGTAACCACCAGAGTAACACAAAAATTATCATACATAGTAACCACCAGAGTAACACAAAAATTATCATACATAGTAACCACCAGAGTAACACAAAAATTATCATACATAGTAACCACCAGAGTAACACAAAAATTATCATACATAGTAACCACCAGAGTAACACAAAAATTTATCATACATATTAACTCACCAAATTAACAAACAAAAAATATCATACATAGTAACCACCAGAGAAAGCACAAAAATTATCACATGAGGCATAGTAAGCCACCAGAGTAACACAAAAATATCATACATAGAAACACATCCAGAGTAACACGAAAATCATCATACACAGTAACCACGAGAGTAAACAAAAATAACAAATATCATGGTAACCACCAGAGGTAACTCAAAAAAACTTAGTGACTAATTTGCACTCCTTTGTAATATCTTATTATATAAACTTAAACAACTAAGTAACTCAACTTGTGACATCAGTTATGAATTTTGGTTTAGAACTTTAACCTCAGATAAGGGGGGGGGGGGTGGTGGGGAAGGGGGGGGGGTTAGTCCACCCAGAATAACCCAAGACAGTTCAGTGCATTCATTGATGGACTCTGTCCTTATTTTCCATTGTAACCATATATTTTGTCCCTTAGGATCGAACCGCACCAGTCAAGTAACACCCAGTACTACTTGGTAGGTAGCAGGACACGGGTGTAAAGAAATGCACAAAAGTTTCCACATCCACACACAAATCCAAGGCCAGACTCTCAGTGTGTGAATGGAGATCTTTGGCCAGCTAGGCCACAGGAGATAATTAGGAATAAGGGTGACTCATGACCTGCAAATTGTAGACAACTGTAGGGTGGTGTTTACCTTAACATCAGGTGTCCCCCGTTCATCCTACCAAGCAAGTAGAGTACCATGGGTATTAGTGGAGTTGTGTGGTGGGGGCGTCATCCTGGTAAAAGATTGAGGATCTCTTTAAACCTGACATTAGGCTAATCCTGTGCTAAACCTCCAGATTTAAAAATCCCAAAACAAATCTTATCTTAAAGGTAAACCGAGTTATTCACAATAACATTAAAAAGAATGGTCAACTTACAGTAATAGTCTTTGTTTACATTATAGTAACTAGTAATTCTTACATAGTCGTGTAAAATACTTCTTTACTGTAACAGTGAAATTCAATTCTGTTGAATCATATTATTTTGGTTACATCATTAACAATTGGAACCATAATGTCTACCATATTAACCAATACAAGCGGAACCTCGTTTTTCATCATTAATTCTTTCCAGAAAATCTAACGAAAACTGAATTCCGATCGAAACTGAAGCCAATATTTCCCAAAAGAAATAATGAAAATCAAGTTATAATCCATTCCAGGACATCAAAGCAATTGACAATAAAATACATTTATAGAGAATAACAATAGTTTTAAATCCAGATATAAATGAGAAATCTAAATATAAAGGACTAATGAAAGGGTAAATGAACATTTAACATAACTTTATTAACCTTTATTGGATGGACTTGATGGCGTATGGAGGGAAGATGGCGATGATGCGGAGATGGAAAAGTTATCTGTACCACCATAAACACCTTCCTCTACCACCATCACTACCACCCTCTACCACCACTTCTACCACCCCTCTGAACCACCAACACCTAACCTACCCTCCTACCCACCACCACACGCACCCTCCTACCACCACTACTACCCACCCTCTAGCCACCAGCACTACACCCCTCTACCACCACTACTACCACCCCTACCACCATCACACCACCCTCTACCACCATCAACTAACCACCCTCTACAAAGGAAAAAGATAATTAAGAATAAAGGTAATAATGATAGTAAAAAGGGGGTAAATAAATAGTGGTTTAAAAGAGTAATAATGATAGTTTTTGGTTTTTAAAAGATGTTTAAAATAAAGGTAATTTGCTAAAAGATAAAAATAATTTAAAAAGGAAAGAATATAATAAAAAGAATAATAAGTAATAGGTAATAAAAATTAGAAATAAAGGGTTTAATAATGTAGAAATAAAATTTAATAAATATGTAATAAAAATAAATATGTTAAAAAAATAAAGGGAAAGGGTAATAATTTTAGAAAATAAAAATAAAGATAAATGAAGTATTTAAAAGGAAATAATGAAAAAAAAGGGAAATAATATAGAATAAAGATAAATAAAATAATAAAGAGAATAAAAATAGTAATAAAGAAAATAAATAAAATTAAAATAAAGGATAATAAGGGTAAATAAATAAAAAATTATTAAAGGAGAATAATGAATTTTGGTGTGGAAAAAGAGAAAAATTGGTAATAAAATTTTTAATTTATAATTAAAAATTTAAAATGAAAAAACTAAAAAATTAAAAAAGGTTAAAAAATAAAATAAAGAAATAAAATTAATAAAAATAAAATTAATAATAAAAAAATATATTAAAATAAAAAATAAATATAATAAAATATAATTAATAAAATAATTTAAATAAAATTCCAAAATTTAATAAAAGTAAAATATTAATAAAAATAATAATATTGGGGAATAAAATAATTAAATTTTAATAAGATTTAAAATAAATAAAATTAAATATTAAAAATAATTATAATAAATTAATAAAAAAATTAAAAATAATAATTAAATAAAAGTTAAAATAAAAAAATAATAATAAATATAATTAAAAATATAAATAAAGATAAAATAATATTAAAAAATAATAATTAAATAAAATAAATTTTAAATAAAATTAAAAAAATAAAATTAAAAATATTTTACAAAAATAAAATATAATAAAATAAAATAAATCAGGGTAATAAATAAATAAAAAAAATTATTAAAAAATAATGTTAAAAATAAAAATTTATAAAAAATAATTTTTTAAAATTTTAAACTTAAAAGTCAAAAATTTTAAAAAATACATTTTTTGATTAAATAATTTAAAAAAAATAAACCCCTCTGTAATCATAAATAAATTAAAATTTTAAATCTAAAATAAAAATTTAACCCCTTCCCCCCTTCCCCCAAAAATTTAAAAATTTAATAATTAAATATAATTTAAATATTATTAAAAAATTATTAACTTTAAAAAAAAAAGGGGAAAAAAAACCCCTTCAAAACCCCCATCATAAACCCTCTAAAAATAAATTAAAAAATTAATTAAAAACCCCCCATACTCCATTAAATAAAAATTACCCCATATCCCCCCCTTAAAATATAATTCCCAAAATATATAATTAAAATATAATTAAATAAATTAAAATATTAAATACTAAAAAAAATAAAAAGAAATAAATAAATAAATTAAATATAATTTAAAAATTTGAAGCAATAAAAAATATAATTAAAAACTAAATTTAATATAATTAAAATAAATAAAAAAACCCCCCCCTTTAAATAAAACCCCCCTTAAATATAATTAATATATAAATTTGAAAAAATAAATTAAAAATTATTAAAAAATTAAATTAATATAAAAAATATAAAACCCAAAAATTTAAATAACCCCCCCTTAATTTAATAAATTTCACAAAATAAAATTTTAAATAATAAAATTTAAAATAATAATTAAATAAAAATTTGAAAAACCATACTAACCCCTCCCCAAATAAACTTAAAAATCAAAAACCCCCCTTAAATATCCCAAATCATTTTAACCCCCCCAATAATCCCATCTAAAATTTATAATTTAAAAATAAAATCATAAATTATAAAAAAAATCAAAATCATAAATTAACCCCCCTATTAAATAAAAATTATATAAATTTAAAATCAAAATATAATTAAAAAAAATAATATTAAAAACCTTAATAATTAAAAAAAAATTTTTAACAATATAAAAATTTAAATTTTAAAAACATTAAAACCTTAAAATTCCCCTTTTTCCACCCCTCCCCATATTAAAAATTCCCCCATCTCTTCAATCAAAATAAATTTCCCCTAAAATTAAAAATTTTTTTAAATAAATTCAAATAAAAACCCTTGAATAAAAACCCCCTTTTCCACCTCACTACCCCAAAACCTACCCCCTCCAATCCCCCCTTCCCCCACACTAACCCCCCCTACCTATCAACCACACCTCCAAATAAACAACCCCCTTCCAACCTCCCTACCCAAAATTTAAACTCTTAATATTCCAATCACTCCCCCCCTTCCCAAATTTAACCCCCCCTCTAACCACCATACCCCCCCTCTAACCAACATAACCCTCTAAACCCTTTTTACCACCATCATACCAATATACCACTAATACACCTCCTCCAAAAAACCCCCAATCCCCAATACTACCCCCCAAAACCCCCATAAATCCCCCCTTCCACCACAAAAATTTAAAATATCCCACCCTTACCACCATCACTCCCACCCTCTGCCACCATCCTCACCCTCTACCCCATCACTCCCCACCATCACTACCACCCTCTAACCCCATCATACCACCATCATTTCCCACCCTCTACCAAAATCACTCCACCCCTACCACCATCATACCACCATCACTCCCACCATCACTACCCCCCCTCTACCCATCACCCCCATCATACCACCATCACTCCCACCCTCTCCACCACATACCACCCTCTCCCACCACTCCCACCCTCTACCCCCACACTACCCCCCTCAAAACCACCACCCTACCCCACCCCAACCCCCATTCCACCCCCTACCACCCTCACCACCAAAACACCACCTCACTCCCACCCTCTACCACCATCACTACCCCCCTCACCACCATCACCCCCCAATCCCACCATCACTACCCCATCACTACCACCATCCTGCCACCACCTCCACCATCACTACCACCATCACTACCACCCTCTCCCACCATCATACCACCCTCACCCATCACTGCCACCCTCTACCCCACCCCTACCCCCCCTCTCCCCACCATCACTCCCCACCCCACTTACCCCCCAACTACCACCACCTACCACCCTCCCACCCACAAAACCCCCCTCACCCACCCCCCCCAAAAAACCCACACCACCCTCTACCCCCATCAAACCACCCTCTACCACATACTACCACCATCCTCCCACCACCCACACCACCATCACTACCACCATCACGCCCCATCACTACCACCATCATCCCACCACACAACCCCCTCTCCCACCATCACTCCACCCTCTACCACCATACCCCCCTTTCTCCCCACACTCCCACCCTCAAAACCACCTCACTACCACTATCACACTACCATCACTACCCCATCCTACCCCCATCACTACCCCCCTTCCCACAACACTACCACCACACTCACCCCTCCCACCACTACCACCCTCTATCACCATCACTCCCACCCTTACCCCCCATACTACCACCATCATTACCACCATCACTCCACCACCACTACCACCATCACTACCACCCTCTACCCCCAACTACACCATCACACCACCCCCCACCATCACTCCACCCTCTACCACCACACTCCCACATCACTACCACCTCACTACCCCCTCTAACAACATCCACCACACTACCACTCTCTACCACCATCACTACCACACTACCCCCACACACCAACTCCCCCATCACTACCCCCCTACCACCATCACACCCCCAAAACACTCCCAACCCTCTCCCCCATCACTACCACCCTCTCCACCATCACTACCACCATCACTCCCAACCATCACTACCACCCTTACACCATCACTGCCACCCCCACTGACGAAATGAGAAACAAAGCCAAAGCAAGTAAGTTTATTTTGGGTTACCCCAGATACAGTTACATTGGTAAAGCCCTAGGAAAACCCCAAAAAATTCTAGTGACTTTTTTTTTGGGGATGTTTTGTGGGGGTTTGGGGTGGACCGTTCGTACAGCGGCCAGTCAACTCGATGAAAACGAGGTATGAACGAAAACTGGGACAAAATTTTATGATAATAATCACTGAAAAATGAATTTGATAAAACCAAGGCAAACAGAAACTGAGGTTTCCCCGATAAGAGAATTTTCTCTCAGTCATATTCTTTATTCATTATATTTTTTCGGCTCTTTATGAACTGGTTTACATAAGGAATGTCTTTAACAGGCGGTTTCCCAATTTTTTTTCTTTTAAAATCATTCATTAATTTTTTTTTTTTACTTATTAATGCCAACTGTTATGTAAAACCTGTGTATATAAAACAATGAAATTCCTTTTGAAAATTGTAATTTTGGAAATATTGTCCGGGCCTTGCCTAACGATATTAACCTTCCTGAGAACTCACTGTTTGCCGAATTTAATTTTTACTATAAAAAATAAAGGAAACCAAAATTAACCGCAAAAAAACCAAAAGTATTTTTTTTTTTTTTAAGAAATATACATTTCCCTACAAGAAAACAATGAGACATCACAATAACTAATAAAAAAATGTTTTTAAAAGACACGTGCATTTATTGAAGACTGTTTATGATGAACCTGTTTTTTTTAAAAAAATCTTTGGGATTTTCAGAGTGATACAGGGGGAAAGGCTTCACTTAGAAAACCCCAAGCTTACAAAACATGAGAGTTAGCTTCTTTTACAGGCTTTTGTCCTGGGGGTGCCTTTTCCCCCTGAGAAAAGTAGGGCCTCTTTGGGATTGTCTTCCAAACACCTGTTTCGTCAAAATTGGGGAAATTTTTTTTTGGGGGTTTAATTTTTCAGTTACCAGCCTTATACACTGTGTATGCCACACAATTCTTTAAAACCTAAGCCAATTTGCTGGCCTAAAATTTGTCACCAAAAAGAGCACTAGTTTCAGGTTTTTTTCTTTTTCACCTGGGTGTTGTCGACATCTGGGTCGCATCCTGGGGGACAAGATTAACCCCTTTTAGGGTTCGTGCCTACTAGGCGGCTTGCTCACAGGGTTGGGGTCTACAGTAACACAAATTCTAACACCCTTTAAATTAGCAAAAAAAGTTGGGGGCCCTTTCATATGAAAGAAGGGTCTATTGGTCAGTGTGCATGGTATAAAAAAATCTGCCCCGCACACGTGCATAATGAGAGAAAAAAACTCTGTGTTTTTGGTTTAAAACAGCAACTTTTTTTAGTGTATTTTTTTATTATTTTGATTGTATTTTAGTTTTCCTGGGCTCATTTTTTAGAATGGGAAGACATATTAGGAAATTGGATGATTTTTATTGGCTCACAATGAAAAAGGGGACCTTGAAATTGAGCTCAAAAAAAGCGAAATGTTTGATTTTTTCCGAAGTTTAAAAAAGAAATAGCCAACCATCCAAAACACGCAACTGGTGAGTGTAATATTCTTTCACAAGTGCCCTGATTTTTTTTTTACCATTTTTCACGAAGCAGGGGCGCTACATAACATAAATCTTTTTTATTTTTTCTGAGAATAAAAATCAAAGTGGAAGCAAAAGAAAAAGTAACAGAGGCCCGGGGACAGAGGGGAATGAAAAGAGGAAATGTTATTTTAGTTCAGAAATGTCTGTCTTGTTTATTGGGACCCCCATTGGAAAAAGGGATCGTTTGAAATTTGTGAAATTTGCAAAATTGCCAGAAATGTCTGTCCCCGTTATTGGATGGAAAATCGGTAAATGGGGGGTTTTTTGTACCATGATGAAAAAAAAGGGTTCAAGTGAAATAGGGATGATTTTTTTCAAAATGGTACATTGAAATTGGCCTTGGGAGGGGGGGTGTTAGTGTACAGCTATTCCGCCCAAAGAGCCAAGGGTTTGAAGATTTCTCATGGGCTTGGATCCCTAGTTTTGAAGGTTCTTGTGGAAAATACTGTTATATTTTTCCGGAAATACGGTAATTTTAGGTAAATAGATGCCTATATTTTATTTTTAAAAGAAGTATGTTATCGAAAAAAAGAAAGAGAACCGCCATCTTGGTTTTGTATTGAATAGAATTTAGGTAATGGGAAGAAATTTTTGTGCTCTAGAGGTTAAAATTGGTTACACCTCTAAAAATTGGGGCAAATTGTTGGATGTGCATTCCTGCATAACTTGAGATTCAGGCGCAGGACAGGAAAACTCCGGGAACCTCAATAAGTTTTTTATTTTTTTTTAATTTTTGGCCGAAAAATTTTCAAAAATGTAGAAAAAGGGGGGGGGTCCGTACAGGACCAAAAAACCCCAGTCAAAAATTGGTAAAGTGATTTTAAGATTATTTTTTCCTTTGTTATGTAATTGTGATATTATAACCATTTATTATTTTTAATATACAGCCCACAAATTTATATTTTTCCCAGCATTCTGGGTATGTGTATTTATTTAATTAATAGGCCAGAGCAACTTGTGGATAGACAGTGGTGGGTATCAAAGGGGGGGAATTTTTTTTGCGACCTAATTCCCAAAACTATTTTAACTTTTTAAAAATAAAATTACATTTTTACACTTTATTATTAATTAAACACCCCTAAATCAATTTTCCACAAATTTCTCATTATCCATCCACCCCACAAATAAACATTCTTTTTTAAAACCCAACCCACATTAAAAAACCCACACCCTTTAAAACCCCACCCCAATTATAAAAATTTTTAAAAAACCCCCTTTTTTTTTCTTTTTATTTTTTCTATTTTTCCCCCTTTTTTTTAATTTAGGTTTTTTGTTGTGCCGGGGGGGGGTTTTTGCCCCCACGGCCTCAAATCTCCAGGAAAAGGTGATAAGCCTGGGTTTGAGAGAATGGGTCTGTGTGGTGGGTGTGAGCGTAGGAAAAAAATTGGGACCCAGGGGTGCATTGTGGGAATGCCATCTGTACAAAATTTTCCCCCACCATGCCCTGTGGTAAGAAGTTCCTCACCCTCGGCGAATTGGGACACTTTTGTTCCCCATGACAGTTCTAATACAGAGGAAGTGACAGTGAAGATGAGTTTAAAAGGTTTGGTGGGTTTTGACCGAAACTAATGCCATAATATGGGTTAGTGAGGAAAACCAAAGAAAAACCCACGCCTTCCCCCTTTGGTGGGGGGCCTCTTTTTTCACGTTCAGTTGACCAGAATCAAAGAGGAAACTCCTATTTTCCAAAAATCCAGATCAGATGTGGCTTTTGGTGATGATAGTGATAGTGTTTATATAACAAAGCTCTTCAAAACTTTTCCAAGAAGGGAGGGGGAGGAGGCAAAAGAGGAGGGGGCAGAGGAGGAGGAGGAAAGGGGGAAGGAGGCAAGGGGGAGAGGCAAGGGGGAGGGGGAAAAAGAAGAGGAGGGGGGGGGGAAAAAAGAAGAGGAGGAGGAGAAGGAAAAGAGGGGGAGGAGGAGGAGGAAGAAGAAGGGAGGGGGAGGAAGAAGAAGAATACTTTAATGATAACAAAAATACATAATTTAATAATAAACATAATAATAATAATACATAATAATAATAATAATAATAAAATAGTAAAATAATAATAAAAATATGTAAAAATAAATGTTAAAACCCTGCAGTAACAAGATAAGGGGAAAAACATCTGATAAGTCTGACGTTTGATGAGGGAAATAGGGTAGAGCTGTTTGCCAAAGATGGTTTAAAACATCTCCCCCCTTTTGTTTTTTGCTGGTATAATTTAACATTTTGTCTGTCTATTTGCCTGTCTGTCAAGCTCCCTGTCTATCCATCTACTCTCTGTCTCAGAGAGCCACAAACTGTGTATCATTTTACTCAACTTCAAGCAAGTTTTTAGACTTTTCTGGGTTTCTTTGGGGGTTTTCCTAGGTAATTTTACATGTATACTTGTATTTTTGTGTACCTGTGAACAGAGATAAAAAGACAGATAGAATGGGGGAGAAAGATAATTAGTAGAATGGGGAAGGGAAGCAGCATCCGACCCCATTGTTTTGCAGGGGGGAGGGGGGAGTGGTATGAACAATATGTCTTTTGGGAAACTGCCGACCCCGGTAATTTCACTTGAAGGAGGAGGAGAAGAAGGAGAAGGAGGGAGAGAGGGGGGAGAAGAGGGGAGGAGGAAGAGGAGGAGGAGGAAGAGGGAAGAGCAAGAAGGAATAAGAGGAAGAGGGGAGGAAGAGGAATAGTAGGAGGAAGATTAGGGGGAAGGGAAGAAGAGGAGGAGGGGAGGAGGAAGAGGAAAAAGTAGGAGGAAGAGGAAAAAGGGAGGAGGGGAAAGAGAGGAGGAGGAAGAGGAAAATGGAGGAAGAGGAAAGAGGAAGGTATGAGGGAAAAGTAGGGGGAAAAGGAGGAAGGTGGGGGAAGAGGAGGAGAGTAGGGGGGGGGAGAAAGGGAGGAGGAGGGTGGAACATAGTCACTGGTAGGTACACCAACATTTTTGTCTGTTATTTGTCTGTCTTCAAACTCCCTGTCTATCTTCTATGCTGCTCTCTGTTTCCAGGAGCCACAAGACTGTGTCTCACTTTTACTTACTCTTCAAGCAGAGTATGCACTTTGTCTGGGTTTTTTGGGTTTTCCCCAGGTAATTTATACTATGTATATTTTATTTATGTGTACCCGTGAGACAGAGTAGACAACAGAAGAAAAGAGAGACAGATTGAAAGAATAGAAGAGGGGGAGAAAAAAGATAAAAAACCCTTGTGTATACACCATGTTTCGAGTTCCACAAGCTGCAGAACTAATGGAATATGTTAGTGACTGTTATTGGTTTATTTATTATAGAACAATAATAAAAACAATGTTTTGTATTGTTTGTTTTTTTTTAAACAATTTTGTAAACAATATATTGATAATTATGTTTTTGGTGTTATTGTGTTGTATAAACAGTGTATTATGTACTTGCACCTTACTTGGTCTCATAGGGGAATAAGTTATGTGAAAAAATAAATATGAAAAAAAAAAACAAACCTTCAAAAACAAGTAAACTAAAGTTTACCCGGGTGAGCGGGAGTCGCCGCTGTTGCCAAACCGGGGTCATTTTCTGCAAAAATTCATGCATCCAATCCCATAAGTATTGATGGAAAATTTTTTTTGTTTTCCTATAATGTTTAGAAAAATAAACTCTATTTTTTCATAAAAAAATAATTTTTTTTTTTTGAAATTTGGCCGACCCTTTAAACGAGTTTGGAGGGGCCCGTCGACCCCCAAAGGGTTAATTTGCCCCGGAAGGTGACTATTATCGAAAAATTTATTTTTTCGAATCCATTTTCCCCATAATAAATAATGTAAATCCAATTAATTCATTCCCCGACCCCAGAAGTATCACAACAATTTTTTTTTTTCCTTAAAGGATAGTTTACATGCCCCAAAAAAAAAAGAACATTCAAATGACAGTTACCTTTATTGAAGGGTGTTTTT